>JAREIK010006180.1:0-22752 GCA_029783825.1 Sapria himalayana | reverse complement strand
TATATATAACTATATGTTTTACTATATATACCACTATTTTTAACTATATATACCATAGTATAAAAACATATAACTATAAATAATTGTCTTTGACTATATGTATAACTATAAAAATGGTATACATAAATATATTAAAATTTATAATTAACAACATATATTTACTAAATATTTTTATATATTAGTATATAAAAATGTATTTTAGTATATCTATACCTATACATAACTATATGTATAAATATAAGATATTATAAGAAAAAATATATATACCTACATGTATAAATATAAGTTAAACTATATGTGTATTTATATGTATAACTACATGTAACTATATTTATAATTACATGTATAACAACATACAACATTATGTTTAATTATGTGTATAACTATATAAATATTTGTAAAACTAAAAAACTTTATATAATTAAATATAACTATATTTTTAACTATTTATACATATATGTATACATATATGTAATATATATATTTGTTTATAACTATGTATATATTTTTGTAAAACTAAATATAACTACTCATATGAATATATATATATATATATATATATATATTATATATATAAAAACTAAATGTTTAACGATATATAATTTTTTATAACTATATATATTATATGTATAATAACAATTAACTATAAATAATTCTATCTACTATATGTATAAGTATAAAAAATTTATACATAACTATATTTAAATATATATTAACAACATATATTTAATATACATTTTATATATTAGTATAAAAAATGTATTTTAATATATCTATATCTATACATAACTATATGTATAAATATATAAAATTATATGAAAAAATTTATATATACATACATTATAAATATAAGTCTAACTATACGTGTAACTATATGTATAACCACATGTAACTATATTTATAATTTTATATATAAAAACATACAACATAAAGTTTAACTATATGTGTATAACTATATATAAATATTTGTATAACTATAAAAAACTCTTTATAAATAAATATAATTTATTTTTTATTATGTATACATATATGTATAAATATATGTAAATCTATATAATTATTTATAACTATACATTTATGTATAACTACTTGTATGCATGTATCTATATATAACTATATGTTTAACTAATATAATTATTTATAACTACATATACTATGTGTATACAAACATATAATTATTAATGGGATAATACTAATTTATTGCACTAACAGAAAATGGCAAAAGATATATAATCAACAATATGTAAGCACATAGCATGAGAGTGACCGTTGGTCAGGCTCATATATGGTATAATACAATTAAGGTACACTTACCTAATACCAGCCCTTAGGACTCAGACTCATATATGAATTTATATATGACAAAATATGTAATATATGATAGTTTTGTATAGAAGAAAATTTGTTTTTCTTTTATGTAATTCCTCATTCTAACATTGCATTCTCTGTGTGTCTCTCTCCCTCTCTAATTCTTTATGTGTCACTCGCTTCCTCTTTTTCTTTCTGTGTGACTCTCTCTCTTGTTATTTTCTTTCTTGCTCTCATTTCTTACTTGTTATCTCTCTCTCTTCCCTCTCCCTCACTCCCTCCCTTCTCTCTCTCTCTCTCTCTCTCTCCTCCCTCCCTCCCTCTATCTGTCTCTCTCTCCCTCTCTCTCCCTTTCACCATTTCTCTCCGCCTTTCTCTACCCCCTTTCTCTCTCTCTCTCTCTCTCCCTCTCCCCTTTCTCTCTCGCGCTCTTCTCTCTCTCTCCATCTCTATTTCTCCGCCCCTCTCTCTCTCTCCCCACCTTCTCTCTCCCTCTCTCCCTCTCCCTCTCCCCTTCAAACTTTAAATGTATTTTTTTTTGCTTTCCTTTCTTGTACATTATCGTATTTTGCTCCCTTTATCTAGTAATACCATTATATCTATTAATCTTTATCATGCTAAAATTGCTTTATCTATTCATGTAGAATTTGCAAATGCATTGCCTCGATATTCATGTTATTTAATTTTTATATATTCATCTGTAAGTAATTTTATTTAATTATTAGTATATTTTGAAGTAATAGAATGTTTAATTCAAAATAATATTTGAGCATTATTTTTTGTAAATATAATAGGGCAAAAAGTTCATATCATAAGTGGATGTACTAAAGGTTTATGAATGGAATTTTGAATAAATATTTTTGAGTGGCTTAAAACTTTCATCAATTTTGCACGTAGTCAATTGAGATGGATGGATGAAGAAAAAATTAAGTGTCCATGTAATCATCACAAGTGTCAGAATATCCCTTTTCGTGATGCAAACACTATAAGATACCATTTGGCTAAATATGGCTTTGTGCCAAATTATTTTGATTGGATTTATAATGGGAAAGTACAATGCCTCTGAACTTTGACCAAAATGAGGGTATTGAATCATTTGCTTGTGGTGAAGAAGCATCAAACACATACCATCGAATGATCACGGAAGCTACTGGTGCTGACTTCAATAAGGATTACATGGATGAACCACCTAATCCTGAAGCTCATAAATTTTATAAAATGCTTAAAGCTTAGATAAAGAGTTGTAGACTAGTTGTAAAACACATTTGCAATTGTTACTTGTAGCTCGACTTATGAGCATTAAGTCATAAAATCATATGTTTGAGAAATTATTTGATCAAGTGTCAAAACGATGAAGGAGATTGTTCCGGATAATAATTTGATCGCTAATAACTTTTACAACACTAAGAAGTTACTACGAGGAATGGGTCTACCAGTGAGAAAAAATTGATGTTGTTTTAATGGATATATATAATATTGGGGTGGTGATATTGATTTAATTAGCTATAAGTTTTGTGATCATCCTCGATTTAAGAAGACATCTCGTGTTGTAGATATGCAACAAAAATTGAAAGTTGCATTTAAAAATAAATATTATTTTTTATTAATTCCTCGATTACTCATACTATATGCATCAAATGATATAGCAATTATATGAAGTGGAATTCTGCGTATGAGGTTGAAGAAGGGGTAATGCACCATCCATCAGATTCATTTGCCTGGAAACATTTTAATTATATACATAAGATTTTGCAGTTGAAAGTTGAAATGTGAGATTGGGTCTCTGCATAGATGGATTTCAACCATTTGGGCAATTTGGACAATAGTATTCAACATGACCATGGATAGTGGAGCATTATACACTTGCCTCTGTGATTGTGTATGAAGGAACAATATATGTTTTTTTCAAAAGTAGTTCCAGGGCCAAAAAATCTGAAATACATGCTAGATATTTTCTTACAGCCTTTTATAGTAGAGATAAATTATTTGTGGGATCTTGGTGTGAATACGAATCATCCATATCAAAGAAGCAAATTTTGATTATGTGGGCGGCCATTATGTGGATAGTAAGTGATTTTTCTGCATATTCAATGTTGTCTGGCTGGAGTACTACAATACGATTCGCATGCCCACATTGCATGAAAAATTATGATGTATTTACTCTCAAATTTAGTGGTAAATAGTTATGGGTTGATAACCATCGTAAGTTTCTAACATACGAATCATCCATATCAAAGAAATAGAACTGCATTTCAAAAAAATAAAAATGTTATGACAGTTGCACCAGCAGTTCGTTCAGGAGATGATATTATGACAGAGAATTTAGAGTTTGGGTTTGAAGAAGGTAACTAAAAAAGGATAATACTAGAAGTAATGGACCAATAGGCAAAATATTTGGCGGTAGTAAACATCGTATATTTTGTGACTTTCCTATTGGAATTTCTATATAATTCATCAAACTTAGATGTAATGCATATTGAAAAAAAAATGTGTTTGACAATGTTTTCAACGTTGTCCTTAATGTAGATGGAAAAATAAAGATACTTTAAAATCAAGACAAGAGCTGAATGATTAATATCAGTGTGTTTTATTCTAAAATGCTGTTTGTTCATCATATCTCTATTATTTGTTCTATGATTTATTTTGTATAGCAGATGGCTCATAAAGATGTGGCCGTGGTGGAGTTGGGCGTGGACAAAAAAAATGAACCAAATTCATCTAGTATGTTACATCATGTTAGAGAATTAGTATAATCTCTTATCCTCCATATTCAGACTTCAACATCATAATCACCATCTCCATTTTTATCAGCATCACCATCATCAAGACCTCTACTATCGCCTTTATCAGATATAAGCCCACCATCCATTGTGCTTCCTGCACATACTTTTGATCCATCTCTATCTTCTACACCACATTTTAGGCCGATAGTTCCCCCATTTAACAAACCAATGACATCATCAAATGATGTTCTTCCTCTACATTCAGTCTAAGTTAGTAATTGAGATTGTGGATGGGAGGTAAAAAAATATGTAATTATGACTTGAAAAAAAATCTGATGTTACTATCAGTTGCTTTTTTAAATATATAGTTATGATTTGCTTGTTTTCAATGTTATTTATTTATTTGTATAATTTTATTCCATCTCACAAGTGCTCGATTATAATTACAAAGTCTTTAAAAAAATAACTGATTTCTAAAGTATTCTCCTGAAAGAAAGTTTCCGAATCAACAAAAGAGTCTTATTTTAATGACAGGTAAAAAATAGGAAAACAAAAAGCTTGAAAAATAATTATCTAATTACTTACCTATTCTATTGGTTATATTTATGTAGTAAATAATTATGCTCTTGTTAATATAAATTCTTTTGTGATTTTTCTATATAAAGAAGTACGTATACATGAGCACTCAATTTGATGTAAAGATAAAGTCATTATGGGAGATCAAAGCTACTCAATGGTATTTTGATTTTGTCCATAAATTGAATAATATGAAAGAAGGCCTAGTTTTATATCCGATGATAACTGGCTCGAGGGGCTTAAGTATTGGGAGGAGCCAGATGTGAAGAAAAAATCAGATATTACCCGCAAAAATCGATGAAGTGAGGTCGCTGGACTAGGTACAGGAATCTATCGACACAGGATGGTTGAAGTCGAGCATTAAGCGCACTCAAGGTTTGGTACAATTTTAAAATTGTAAACATTTATATATTTAGTGGTTGATCTAATAGTCTAATAAATCAAATCTGTGCATGGTTTTATTAATTTTGTTAAAATTTTTGATCATTTGTTATTTTATGACTTAATAAATACATATTCTAGGCTGGATAATTGGGTTGAGATCCCAATTTTATGAGATTTTTATGAAGATGCATGTGAAGAAAGTGGATGGTTAGTTTGTTGACAACAAAGTCTTAGATGATTGCTGTAAGAATCTATTATATTAATAAAATTTTATAATACTACAATACATTTTGAAAGTTGTTTGGAATGCAAATAATTATTTAATTTTTGTATATCTATAATAGTATTTTTCACTATTTTATCTCAGGAACTCTTGGAGGAATGTGTTACAATTACTTCTCAACAAATTAAGGGTTCTATGGATCTTCAACCAATTGACTTTGATCTTATTTATTTGGAGACCATAGAAGGTCGTAAGTAGGAACGAGTGCATGACATCGGCTCGAAGGGAGTGCATTTTGTTGTAGCAGGTGTACTTCTAATTCATCTGTCTCAACATAGTGGATGAGGCGGTCGAACAACAAGCAATGAAAACAATGAATGTACTGTAGTTATGGAGACCGAAATGAAAAAGAAGGATGAGCAGATATCTCATTTGAAAAAAGAAATATATGAAATTAAAGAACAAAAAGATGACCAGTATACTAATTTGAAGGAATACATACAAGAAATGAAAGAAGGGGAGGAGAAGATTATTGATTTGATAGAAGAAATGCAAGAAATTAAAGAAATGAATGATGAGATGAAAGAAATTAAGAATGTAATGCAATAGCAGATGTCCTATGTGGAGTCACAATTAGTGGCATTAACGCAATAGATAGCATTCCGAGATCTAGCTATGAAACCTCACAGGAAAAGCTAGCACAAAATTCCCTACTAATTATGAGGATGATTTCGTATGAGAATTATTTCAGAACTGTTATTGATTTTTGTCTGTGTGTAGCAAAACTTAGAGTGATTTTTTCCAGGTTTCAATTTTTTTATTCTGATTTTGTTCTTTGCTTTGCTGATTAACCAAATAATGAATCTTTGTAGGACACATGATGTGAGACGCATGAAAAAATTATGATTCAAACCATTTAGGCATTGCCACAATCCTTCCATTACATGGGTTTCGTATTTATAGATTTCAGCTTGATCAGATAGAAGCCTAGCTTTTATTATCTTCATTATTCCTAAAACATTTTATTTTTCAACTCTCTTTCTCTCTAAACATCATTGCTGGACATCTTTTAGATTTTTTTAAAAGTTATATGACTATTAATTTTAATTTGTGTATGTTCATGTCTATAATAACTATTTTTATATATCTATGAATATGTTTGTTGTTTCCTAAAATTTTTTGGGTAGAGTTTTAGCCAATTTAGGTATGTAAAAGGCTTGGCTGGTCCTTCATGGTGCTGGAACAACACCTTAGCTTATTAAGCTATGAGATGACTAAAAAATTAATTCCACACAAATGTAGGTTTGTTCTTGACACTCTTATTTTGTGCAGATCTACGTCATCATAGTTTAGATCTACGACTGCTTGTTATTAGTTATTGGTTTGTAAATGTAGTATGTTTATGCTCCATGTGCAGGTGTAACTAGGTTTTCTATATGCTTGGAGTACCAAAGGAAAAAGAACTAGACATGCGGATCATGCTTGAGTGACTTATATGTGTGTTTTAAAGTCCTATATTATTTTATTCTGTTGTCTTTGATGATATGTATATTTGCATGAAAGTACAAGTGTGTGTGCATCTAAGGCTATGTGATTATACATACGTACATATAATACTGTAGTATATACGTACATATATAATTGGATAAATTACATATATACTGAGTATATATCTACATATATTAAATATATAAGTATGTATATACCGAGTATATACTGTTCATATATACTGAGTATATTTGTACATATATATCAGTATATACATACACATATACTACAGTATATACGTATGTATATATTCGGTATATAAGTAGGTTTATCCTGTATTATATACGTAAGTATATACTCAATTTATACATACTTTTATTCCATAGTATATACGTACGTATGTATGAATATATATATAATTGGGTGCATATATTTATTTGTAGATATGTATATATTGTCATACATACACACCCATTTACACATAGACACACTTTTGAATATATAATTGCTAGGGCTGGTCTGGTCATCATTGTGCATTGCTTACTAATGCAGGTAATAAAAGCCATGGATATTAGACTTTCCCTAAAGCTGTGGGATAAGATATTCAGGTCAAGTCCAGCGAGGTAGATAGAGGTTGGTCATAAAATCTTAGTAATTGTGTTGATATGAAATTATCACATAGTACAAAGCGACGTATGAGTAAATAAGTTTTTTACTCTAGGTTCTGCAATGATAGTTCTAATTATACTAGGTCTTAAGATGATGATAGATGATGATACTCATGTAGATGTCGATATTTGCACATATAATAATGCAGTATTTTATATACATATATACTGAGTATATATGTACTTAGGATATATGTACACATAATACTACAGTTTATATGTACATATACTGCAGTAATATATGTACGAGTGAAATGCTAGTATATATGTACATAATACTGTAATATTATATATTTATCAAACATTACTTTTTATTTATTTATTTTGAATTGATGAGTGGTTTAAATTTCATACAGATATGGTACCATATTATTCCCCATACGAAGCTTGTAATAGTGAAGGGATTTTTCACCAGACATAATGCCCCATGACTCGGACAGTTTTGTCGCATTAGAAAGATGGTGATCAGAGAAGTAGAGGAAAATAAAGCAACGTCAATGCATAGATAGATTATACTTTATGCAATGTTTGTAGATACATTAATGAATAAGATGTAATAAAATTTTGTTATTTTTTTATTTAATTATGTAAATATTGTATTAGAATAAGTTATTAAATGATTTATTTTTTTGTTAATTATAAATTATCATTTTTACTTTCTGTTTTAATTAAAATTTTTTTAAAAAATTAAATTCTAAAATAGCTAGGGATGTTTCCATAGCTAATTTAGCTAGAGATATCTTTATTATAGCAAGAGATTTTTCCATCTAATTTAGTTTGCGAGGGACTATTTCCATCAGTAATATTTAGTGACGAGCACTTTTAGATTGGAAGCATCCATGTTATATCTGTTTAGGGCGACGAAAACTGTCATTTAGCTTGCTAATTTAGCTAGAAAAAATTATTCTTTTTAGCTATGGATTTTTTCATTCGCTAAATTATTAGCTAGGGACACTTTCCCTCCACTAAATTTTAGTGAACGAGCTCTTTAGATTTGGAATATTTCCTTCATTAATACATCACTATATCTCATTTACCGACAGAAAATGGCCCATTTAGTTAGGGAATTATCCCTTGCTATATGAGATTTTTCTTGTAGTGAAAAAGATTTCTTGGCCTGAGTTAGAGTGCACATATTGATAAAGTGCTTAATTATTTTTGCCATCTAGAATTCTAAGAAAGGATTCTTGCCAATGTCACATAAAGTGAGCCTTTCCTAAGGCTTTATGTCACTCTATTAAAGAGGAAAGAGAATGCATGGATAAGATTTCATATGCATCTGCTATTTGGTCTATCGTGTACGCCATGATTTATACTCATCCTAATGTCTCATATGCATTAAGCATGATGAGAATATACTAGTTAGATCTAGGTGAGAGTACTTAATAAGGACTCCAGATTATTTATTGATATATGAAGGTGATTATGAGCTTGTTGTAATGTGTTATAGGAATGCAGCTTCCAAACCTGATAGGGATGATTCAAGATCATAGTTAGGTTATGTATTTTGCTTAAATGGTGGTGCTACTAGCTGGAAGAGTTCAAAGAAAGGATATAGTTATTGATTCTACTATAGAAGCTGAGTATATTGTTGCTTCTGATGTGGCAAAAGAAGCTATTTGGATTAAAAAATTTATCTTAGAACTTGATTTAGTTCCTAGCAAAACTAATCAAATATACCTTTATTGTGACAACAATGGGGCTATTGCATAGGCTAAGGAAACTAGATCTCATCAATGATCCAAACACATACCTCGGAGGTTCCATCTCATTTGAGAGATTATTGATAGAGTAGATATAAAGATATGCAGTGTACCTATAGATGACAACATAACAGGCCATTGACCAAGGCTTTAGCACAGAGTAGCATGGTTGTCACACTTGGTCACTAGGTATCAGATACTATAGTGATTAGCTTTAGTGCTAGTGGGAGATTGTTAGAGTATACCCTAAAAGTCAATCATTAGATGATTGTTGGGACTTTTGTATCATATCATTTATGTAAAAAAACGCATTATTTTATTATTATTATATATATTTAGATATATACAAATATTAGATGAATATAATAAGGTTCTAGGATGATATATTCTATGGAATACTACTCTAAAGTATCCCTAGTCAAGATTTAATATTTAAGGGCAACACCAATACATTAAGCCTAGCATGTGGGTTAACTATTTTGAGATATTAAGCTAACACATAAATATATGTTGGATAACACATATTGAACTGACCCACTATGAGAATGTTGCATGGATTGTTATATAAGTGTCATACACATTATCATAATGACTATTAGTATGAAGTATTTTTTGACCTGAAGTCACTATGGTTCCCTACATAAGGAGTTGCAAACTTTAGATTCAGCAAATACCACCTGTAACAAGGATAGTTATAAAATATTTACCAAGTATATAATAAATTGTATAGAGGGATGTGATTGATGTATATGGAATTTGTAACTTCTATATAATGGAAGTAATATCAGTTGGACCTTTTATTGAGAGGACAATTAAAATGCACGACCATGCTCAAATAAGCCAATATGAGAATTGAGCTTATTTATTAAAGTTAGTCAACTCAAAGATCAAAAAACATATAGATTGACGTGATAATAACATGATCCATGCCTCATAAATCAATCTAGATAAAATGGGACAAACAGACTAAGTCGTACAATAAAATAAGTTACAAAATTAGGTTAAGTTGAATCTATTATATTTTTGTCACTTGGGTAGCAATGATGTATTGCTACCAAACTATCTAACTACAATATAGGCTATCTATCAACTATCTAACTACAATATAGTCAATCAGTCTAATCATCTATCTGTTTATCTTTCTATCTATTTGTGTATTTTTGTGTGTATGTGTTTATCGATTTATTTATCTATCTATCTATCTTTCTTTGTATCATTCTATTTGGTGATCTATCTTTTATCTATCTGTATATGTATCTATGTGTCTATCCATCTATCTATCTATCTAATAATCTATTATATATCTATATATCTATCTATCTATCTGTCTGTCCGTCTGTCTATCTGTCGATTTATTTATCTATTGACTATCTATGTACATATCAATCAACAAATCGATAGATAAATATAGTCTATTTGTTGATGTATTTATTTATATATTTGTTGATAGATATACTGATAAACATATAGTCATTTTGATAGTTTGATAAATTGATAGTGGATTAACAAATCGATAGATAGATAGATAGATAAATAGATTGATAATAGATAGACAAATAGATAGATAGATAGAATTGATCGAATTGATAGATATATAGATAGATTAGATAGATAGACAAACAGATAGATAGATAGACATATAAATAGATAAACAAATAGATAGATAGACAGATAGAAATAAACAAGCATCTAGACAAACACATTGATAGATAAAGAGATAGATAGATAAATAGATAGATAAATAGATAGACTAATAGACTAATAGATAGAAAGATTGTTAAATAATTAGAAATATAGACAAATAGATAGTTAGACAGATATATTTAGTTAGTTAGTGAATTAGAAACATTGAAATATAAACAGATAGATGATTGATAGATTTACAGATTTGAACGATATACAAATAGATACATAAACAGATAAACAAATAGACAAATAGACAAATAGTAATTAGTCATATAGACAAGATATATAGATAAAAAGATAAAAGATAGAAAAATATACAAATAATGAGATAGACATAAAGATAGTTAGACAAATATATTGAGAGATAGATAAATAGATAACAAAAAGATAGATGGATAGACACATAGCTTATAGACTATTAGATTAATAGATTAATAGAGAGATAAATAGATAAAGATATAGATAGATAAAGAGATTGACATATTGACAAAAAGATAATTAGACAAGAAGATAGATATAATAGACTAACAAATAAGCAGATTGGCAAATAGATAGATACAAAGATAATTGCTAGACATATAGACAAATAGATATATAGATAGATAGGAATGATAGATAATATAGATATATCTATTTGTCTATATGTCTAGCAATTTCGTGTATCTATCTATTTGCCAATCTGCTTATTTGTTAGTCTATATATCTATATTCTTGTCTAATATCTTTTTGTCAATATGTCAATCGCTTTATCTATCTATATCTTTATCTATTTATCTCTCTATTAATCTATTAATCTAATAGTCTATAAGCATATGTCTATCCATCTATCTTTTTGTTTATCTATTTATCTATCTCTCAATATATTTGTCTAACTATCTTTATGTCTATCTCATTATTTGTATATTTTTCTATCTTTTTATCTTTTTATCTATATATTGTCTATATGACTAAATTACTATTTGTCTATTTGTTATTTGTTTATCTGTTTATGTATCTATTTGTATATCGTTCAATCTGTAAATCTATCAATCAATCTATCTGTTTATATTTCAATGTTTCTAATTCACTAACTAACTAATATATCTGTCTAACTATCTATTTGTCTATATTTCTAATTATTTAACAATCTTTCTATCTATTAGTCTATTAGTCTATCTATTTATATATCTATTTATCTATCTATCTCTTTATCTATCAATGTGTTTGTCTATAGCTTGTTTATTTCTATCTGTCTATCTATCTATTGTTTATCTATTTATATGTCTATCTATCATCTGTTTGTCTATCTATCTATCTATCTATATATCTATCAATCGATCAACTATCTATCTATCTATTTGTCTATCTATTTATCAATCTATTTATCTATCTATCTATCTATCGATTTGTTAATCCACTATCAATTTATCAAACTATCAAAATGACTATATGTTTATCAGTATATCTATCAACAAATATATAAATAAATACATCAACAAATAGACTATATTTATCTATCGATTTGTTGATTGATATGTACATAGATAGTCAAATAGATAAATAAATCGACAGATAGACAGACGGACAGACAGATAGATAGATAGATATATAGATATATAATAGATTATTAGATAGATAGATAGATGGATAGGACACATAGATACATATACAGATAGATAAAAGATAGATCAACAAATAGAATGATACAAAGAAAGATAGATAGATAGATAAATAAATCGATAAACACATACACACAAAAATACACAAATAGATAGAAAGATAAACAGATAGATGATTAGACTGATTGACTATATTGTAGTTAGATAGTTTGATAGATAGCCTATATTGTAGTTAGATAGTTTGGTAGCAATACATCATTGCTACCCAAGTGACAAAAATATAATAGATTCAACTTAACCTAATTTTGTAACTTATTTTATTGTACGACTTAGTCTGTTTGTCCATTTTATCTAGATTGATTTATGAGGCATGGATCATGTTATTATCACGTCAATCTATATGTTTTTTGATCTTGAGTTGACTAACTTTAATAAATAAGCTCAATATCTCATATTGGCTTATTTGAGCATGGTCGTGCATTTTAATTGTCCTCTCAATAAAAGGTCCAACTGATATTACTTCCATTATATAGAAGTTACAAATTCCATATACATCAATCACATCCTCTATACAATTTATTATATACTTGGTAAATAGTTTTATAACTATCCTTGTTTACAGGTGGTATTTGCTGAATCTAAAGTTTGCAACTCTTATGTAGGGAACCATAGTGACTTCAGGTCAAAAAATACTTCATACTAATAGTCATTATGATAATGTGTATGACACTTATATAACAATCCCTGCAACATTCCTCATAGTGGGTCAGTTCAATATGTGTTATCCAACATATATTTATGTGTTAGCTTAATATCTCAAAATAGTTAACCCACATGCTAGGCTTAATGTATTGGTGTTGCCCTTAAATATTAAATCTTGACTAGGGATACTTTAGAGTAGTATTCCATAGAATATATCATCCTAGAACATTATTATATTCATCTAATATTTGTATATATCTAATATATATAATAATAATAAAATAATGCGTTTTTTTACATAAATGATATGATACAAAAGTCCCAACAAATCATCTAATGATTGACTTTTAGGGTATACTCTAACAATCTCCCACTAGCACTAAAGCTAATCACTATAGTATCTGATACCTAGTGACCAAGTGTGACAACCATGCTACCTCTGTGCTAAAGCCTTGGTCAATGGGCCTGTTATGTTGTCATCTATAGGTACACTGCATATCTTTATATCTACTCTATCAATAATCTCTCAAATGAGATGGAACCTCCGAGGTAGTGTTTGGATCATTGATGAGATCTAGTTCCTTAGCCTATGCAATAGCCCCATTGTTGTCACAATAAAGGTATATTTGATTAGTTTTGCTAGGAACTAAATCAAGTTCTAAGATAAATTTTTTAATCCAAATAGCTTCTTTTGCCACATCAGAAGCAACAATATACTCAGCTTCTATAGTAGAATCAATAACTATATCTTTCTTTGAACTCTTCCAGCTAGTAGCACCACCATTTAAGCAAAATACATAACCTAACTATGATCTTGATCATCCCTATCAGTTTGGAAGCCTGCATTCCTATAACACATTACAACAAGCTCATAATCACCTTCATATATCAATAAATAATCTGGAGTCCTTATTAAGTACTCTCACCTAGATCTAACTAGTATATTCTCATCATGCTTAATGCATATGAGACATTAGGATGAGTATAAATCATGGCGTACACGATAGACCAAATAGCAGATGCATATGAAATCTTATCCATGCATTCTCTTTCCTCTTTAATAGAGTGACATAAAGCCTTAGAAAGGCTCACTTTATGTGACATTGGCAAGAATCCTTTCTTAGAATTCTAGATGGCAAAATAATTAAGCACTTTATCAATATGTGCACTCTAACTCAGGCCAAGAAATCTTTTTCACTACAAGAAAAATCTCATATAGCAAGGGATAATTCCCTAACTAAATGGGCATTTTCTGTCGGTAAATGAGATATAGTGATGTATTAATGAAGGAAATATTCCAATCTAAAGAGCTCGTCACTAAAATTTAGTGAGGGAAAGTGTCCCTAGCTAATAATTTAGCGATGAAAAAATCCATAGCTAAAAAGAATAATTTTTCTAGCTAAATTAGCAAGCTAAATGACAGTTTTCGTCGCTAAAACAGATATAACAATGGATGCTTTCCCATCTAAAGTGCTCGTCACTAAATATTACTGATGGAAATAGTCCCTCGCAAAATAAATTAGATGGAAAAAATCTCTTGCTATAATAAAGATATCTCTAGCTAAATTAGCTATGGAAACATCCCTAGCTATTTTTAGAATTAATTTTTTAAAAAATTTTAATTAAAACAGAAAGTAAAAATGATAATTTATAATTAACAAAAAATAAAATCATTTAATAACTTATTCTAATACAATATTTTACATAATTAAAATAAAAAAAATAACAAAATTTTATTACATCTTATTCATTAATGTATCTACCAACATTGCATAAAGTATAATCTATCTATGCATTGACGTTGCTTTATTTCCTCTACTTCTCTGATCACCATCTTTCTAATGCGACAAAACTGTCCGAGTCATGGTGCATTATGTCTGGTGAAAAATCCCTTCACTTATACAAGCTTCGTATGGGGAATAATATGGTACCATATCTGTATGAAATTTAAACCACTCAATCAATTCAAAATAAATAAATAAAAAGTAATGTTTTGATAAATATATAATATTACAGTATATATGTACATATATACTAGCATTTCACTCGTACATATATTACTGCAGTATATGTACATATAAACTGTAGTATTATGTGTACATATATCCTAAGTACATATATACTCAGTATATATGTATATAAAATACTGCATTATTATATGTGCAAATATCGACATCTACATGAGTATCATCATCATCATCATCTTAAGACCTAGTATAATTAGAACTAATCATTGCAGAACCTAGAGTAAAAAAACTTATTTACTCATACGTTCGCTTTGTACTATGTGATAATTTCATATCAACACAATTACTAAGATTTTTATGACCAACCTCTATCTACCTCGCTGGACTTGACCTGAAATATCTTAATCCCACAGCTTTAGGGAAAGTCTAATATCCATGGCTTTTATTACCTGCATTAGTAAGCAATGCACAATGATGACCAGACCAGCCCTAGCAATTATATATTCAAAAGTGTGTCTATGTGTAAATGGGTGTGTATGTATGACAATATATACATATCTACAAATAAATATATGCACCCAATTATATATATATTCAATACATACGTACGTATATACTATGGAATAAAAGTATGTATAAATTGAGTATATACTTACGTATATAATACAGGATAAACATACTTATATACCGAATATATACATACGTATATACTGTAGTATATGTGTATGTATATACTGATATATATGTACAAATATACTCAGTATATATGAACATATATACTCGGTATATACATACTTATATATTTAATATATGTAGATATATACTCAGTATATATGTAATTTATACCAATTATATATGTACGTATATACTACAGTATTATATGTACGTATGTATAATCACATAGCCTTAGATGACACACACACTTGTACTTTCATGCAAATATACATATCATCAAAGACAACAGAATAAAATAATATAGGACTTTAAAACACACATATAAGTCACTCAAGCATGATCAGCATGTCTAGTTCTTTTTCCTTTGGTACTCCAAGCATATAGAAAACCTAGTTACACCTGCACATGGAGCATAACATACTACATTTACAAACCAATAACTAATAACAAGCAGTCGTAGATCTAAACTATGATGACGTAGATCTGCACAAAATAAGAGTGTCAAGAACAAACCTACATTTGTGTGGAATTAATTTTTTAGTTCATCTCATAGCTTAATAAGCTAAGGTGTTGTTCCCAGCACCATGAAGGACCAGCCAAGCCTTTTACATACCTAAAATTGGCTAAAACTCTACCCAAAAAATTTAGAAACAACAAACATATTCATAGATATATAAAAATAGTTATTATAGACATGAACATACACAAATTAAAATTAATAGTCATATAACTTTTAAAAAATCTAAAAGATGTCCAGCAATGATGTTTAGAGAGAAAGAGAGTTGAAAAATAAAATGTTTTAGGAATAATGAAGATAATAAAAGCTAGGCTTCTATCTGATCAAGCTGAAATCTATAAATACGAAACCCATGTAATGGAAGGATTGTGGCAATGCCTAAATGGTTTGAATCATAATTTTTCATGCGTCTCACATCATGTGTCCTACAAAGATTCATTATTTGGTTAATCAGCAAAGCAAAGAACAAAATCAGAATAAAAAAAATTGAAACCTGGAAAAAAATCACTCTAAGTTTTGCTACACACAGACAAAAATCAATAACAGTTCTGAAATAATTCTCATACGAAATCATCCTCATAATTAGTAGGGAATTTTGTGCTAGCTTTTCCTGTGAGGTTTCATAGCTAGATCTCGGAATGCTATCTATTGCGTTAATGCCACTAATTGTGACTCCACATAGGACATCTGCTATTGCATTACATTCTTAATTTCTTCATCTCATCATTCATTTCTTTAATTTCTTGCATTTCTTCTATCAAATCAATAATCTTCTCCTCCCCTTCTTTCATTTCTTGTATGTATTCCTTCAAATTAGTATACTGGTCATCTTTTTGTTCTTTAATTTCATATATTTCTTTTTTCAAATGAGATATCTGCTCATCCTTCTTTTTCATTTCGGTCTCCATAACTACAGTACATTCATTTGTTTTCATTGCTTGTTGTTCGACCGCCTCATCCACTATTGTTGAGACAGATGAATTAGAAGTACACCTGCTACAACAAAATGCACTCCCTTCGAGCCGATGTCATGCACTCGTTCCTACTTACGACCTTCTATGGTCTCCAAATAAATAAGATCAAAGTCAATTGGTTGAAGATCCATAGAACCCTTAATTTGTTGAGAAGTAATTGTAACACATTCCTCCAAGAGTTCCTGAGATAAAATAGTGAAAAATACTATTATAGATATACAAAAATTAAAATAATTATTTTGCATTCCAAACAACTTTCAAAATGTATTGTAGTATTATAAAATTTTATTAATATAATAGATTCTTACAGCAATCATCTAAGACTTGTTGTCAACAAACTAACCATCCACTTTCTTCACATGCATCTTCATAAAAATCTCATAAAATTGGGATCTCAACCCAATTATCCAGCCTAGAATATGTATTTATTAAGTCATAAAATAACAAATGATCAAAAATTTTAACAAAATTAATAAAACCATGCACAGATTTGATTTATTAGACTATTAGATCAACCACTAAATATATAAATGTTTACAATTTTAAAATTGTACCAAAACTTGAGTGCGCTTAATGCTCGACTTCAACCATCCTGTGTGTCGATAGATTCCTGTACCTAGTCCAGCGACCTCACTTCATCGATTTTTGCGGGTAATATCTGATTTTTTCTTCACATCTGGCTCCTCCCAATACTTAAGCCCCTCGAGCCAGTTATCATCGGATATAAAACTAGGCCTTTCTTTCATATTATTCAATTTATGGACAAAATCAAAATACCATTGAGTAGCTTTGATCTCCCATAATGACTTTATCTTTACATCAAATTTGAGTGCTCATGTATACGTATTCTTTATATAGAAAAATCACAAAAGAATTTATATTAACAAGAGCATAATTATTTACTACATAAATAATAACCAATAGAATAGGTAAGTAATTAGATAATTATTTTTCAAAGCTTTTGTTTTCCTATTTTTTACCTGTCATTAAAATAAGACTCTTTTGTTGATTCGGAAACTTTCTTTCAGGAGAATACTTTAGAAAATCAGTTATTTTTTTAAAAGACTTTGTAATTATAATCGAGCACTTGTGAGATGGAATAAAATTATACAAATAAATAAATAACATTGAAAACAAGCAAATCATAACTATATATTTAAAAAAAGCAACTGATAGTAACATCAGATTTTTTTTTCAAGTCATAATTACATATTTTTTTTACCTCCCATCCACAATCTCAATTACTAACTTAGACTGAATGTAGAGGAAGACACATCATTTGATGATGTCATTGGTTTGTTAAATGGGGGAACTATCGGCCTAAAATGTGGTGTAGAAGATAGAGATGGATCAAAAGTATGTGCAGGAAGCACAATGGATGGTGGGCTTATATCTGATAAAGGCGATAGTAGAGGTCTTGATGATGGTGATGCTGATAAAAATGGAGATGGTGATTATGATGTTGAAGTCTGAATATGGAGGATAAGAGATTATACTAATTCTCTAACATGATGTAACATACTAGATGAATTTGGTTCATTTTTTTTGTCCACGCCCAACTCCACCACGGCCACATCTTTTATGAGCCATCTGCTATACAAAATAAATCATAGAACAAATAATAGAGATATGATGAACAAACATGCATTTTAGAATAAAACACACTGATATTAATCATTCAGCTCTTGTCTTGATTTTAAAGTATCTTTTATTTTTCCATCTACATTAAGGACAACGTTGAAAACATTGTCAAACACATTTTTTTTTCAATATGCATTACATCTAAGTTTTGATGAATTATATAGAAATTCCAATAGGGAAAGTCACAAAATATACGATGTTTACTACCGCCAAATATTTTGCCTATTGGTCCATTACTTCTAGTATTATCCTTTTTAGTTACCTTCTTCAAACCCAAACTCTAAATCTCTGTCATAATATCATCTCCTGAACGAACTGCTGGTGCAACTGTCATAACATTTTTATTTTTTTGAAATGCAGTTCTATTTCTTTGATATGGATGATTCGTATGTAGAAACTTACGATGGTTATCAACCCATAACTATTTACCACTAAATTTGAGAGTAAATACATCATAATTTTTCATGCAATGTGGGCATGCGAATCGTATTGTAGTACTCCAGCCAGACAACATTGAATATGCAGAAAAATCACTTACTATCCACATAATGGCCGCCCACATAATCAAAATTTGCTTCTTTGATATGGATGATTCGTATTCACACCAAGATCCCACAAATAATTTATCTCTACTATAAAAGGCTGTAAGAAAATATCTAGCATGTATTTCAGATTTTTGGCCCTGGAACTACTTTTGAAAAAAACATATATTGTTCCTTCATACACAATCACAGAGGCAAGTTATAATGCTCCACTATCACTGGTCATGTTGAATACTATTGTCCAAATTGCCCAAATGGTTGAAATCCATCTATGCAGAGACCCAATCTCACATTTCAACTTTCAACTGCAAATCTTATTGTATATAATTAAAATGTTTCCAGGCAAATGAATCTGATGGATGGTGCATTACCCCTTCTTCAACCTCATACGCAGAATTCCACTTCATATAATTGCTATATCATTTGATGCATATAGTATGAGTAATCGAGGAATTAATAAAAAATAATATTTATTTTTAAATGCAACTTTCAATTTTTGTTGCATATCTACAACACGAGATGTCTTCTTAAATCGAGGATGATCACAAAACTTATAGCTAATTAAATCAATATCACCACCCCAATATTATATATCCATTAAAACAACAATCAATTTTTTCCACTGGTAGACCCATTCCTCGTAGTAACTTCTTAGTGTTGTAAAAGTTATTAGCGATCAAATTATAATCTGGAACAATCTCCTTCATCGGTTTTGACACTTGATCAAATAATTTCTCAAACATATGATTTTATGACTAATGCTCATAAGTCGAGCTACAAGTAACAATTGCAAATGTGTTTTACAACTAGTCTGCAACTCTTTATCTTAAGCTTTAAGCATTTTATAAAATTTATGAGTTCAAGATTAGGTGGTTCATCCATGTAATCCTTATTGAAGTGAGCACCAGTAGCTTCCGTGATCATTCGATGGTATGTGTTTGATGCTTCTTCACCACAAGAAATGATTCAATACCCTCATTTTGGTCAAAGTTCAGAGGCATTGTACTTTCCCATTATAAATCCAATCAAATAATTGGCACAAAGCCATATTTAGCCAAATGGTATCTTATAGTGTTTGCATCACGAAAAGGGATATTAGACACCTTGTGATGATTACATGGATACTTAATTTTTTCTTCATCCGTCCATCTCAATTGACGACGTGCAAAATTGATGAAAGTTTTAAGCCACTCAAAAATATTTATTCAAATTCCATTCATAAACCTTAGTACATCCACTTATGATATGAACTTTTTACCCTATTATATTTACAAAAAATAATGCTCAAATATTATTTTGAATTAAACATTCTATTACTTCAAAATATACTAATAATTAAATAAAATTACTTACAGATGAATATATAAAAATTAATAACATGAATATCGAGGCAATGCATTTGGAGAATCTACATGAATAGATAAAGCAATTTTAAAATGATAAAGATTAATAGATATAATGGTATTACTAGATAAAGGGAGCAAAATACGATAATGTACAAGAAAGGAAAGCAAAAACACAAATACATTTAAAGTTTGAAGGGGGAGAGGGAGAGGGAGAGAGGGAGAGAGAAGGTGGGGGAGAGAGAGAGAGGGGCGGAGAAATAGAGAGATGGAGAGAGAGAGAGAGAGCGCGAGAGAGAAAGGGGAGAGGGAGAGAGAGAGAGAGAGAGAGAAAGGGGGGTAGAGAAAGGCGGA
Organism: Sapria himalayana; assembly: GCA_029783825.1. Classification (NCBI taxonomy): domain Eukaryota; kingdom Viridiplantae; phylum Streptophyta; class Magnoliopsida; order Malpighiales; family Rafflesiaceae; genus Sapria; species Sapria himalayana. Next base: position 1,680 of record JAREIK010006180.1, on the reverse strand, counting down.
GAGAAATGGTGAAAGGGAGAGAGAGGGAGAGAGAGACAGATAGAGGGAGGGAGGGAGGGAGAGAGAGAGAGAGAAAGAGAGAGAGGTAAGGGAGGGAGTGAGGGAGAGGGAAAGAGAGAGAGATAACAAGTAAGAAATGAGAGCAAGAAGAAAATAACAAGAGAGAGAGTCACACAGAAAGAAAAAGAGGAAGCGAGTGACACATAAAGAATTAGAGAGGGAGAGAGACACACAGAGAATGCAATGTTAGAATGAGGAATTACATAAAAGAAAAACAAATTTTCTTCTATACAAAACTATCATATATTACATATTTTGTCATATATAAATTCATATATGAGTCTGAGTCCTAAGGGCTGGTATTAGGTAAGTGTACCTTAATTGTATTATACCATATATGAGCCTGACCAACGGTCACTCTCATGCTATGTGCTTACATATTGTTGATTATATATCTTTTGCCATTTTCTGTTAGTGCAATAAATTAGTATTATCCCATTAATAATTATATGTTTGTATACACATAGTATATGTAGTTATAAATAATTATATTAGTTAAACATATAGTTATATATAGATACATGCATACAAGTAGTTATACATAAATGTATAGTTATAAATAATTATATAGATTTACATATATTTATACATATATGTATACATAATAAAAAATAAATTATATTTATTTATAAAGAGTTTTTTATAGTTATACAAATATTTATATATAGTTATACACATATAGTTAAACTTTATGTTGTATGTTTTTATATATAAAATTATAAATATAGTTACATGTGGTTATACATATAGTTACACGTATAGTTAGACTTATATTTATAATGTATGTATATATAAATTTTTTCATATAATTTTATATATTTATACATATAGTTATGTATAGATATAGATATATTAAAATACATTTTTTATACTAATATATAAAATGTATATTAAATATATGTTGTTAATATATATTTAAATATAGTTATGTATAAATTTTTTATACTTATACATATAGTAGATAGAATTATTTATAGTTAATTGTTATTATACATATAATATATATAGTTATAAAAAATTATATATCGTTAAACATTTAGTTTTTATATATATAATATATATATATATATATATATATATATTCATATGAGTAGTTATATTTAGTTTTACAAAAATATATACATAGTTATAAACAAATATATATATTACATATATGTATACATATATGTATAAATAGTTAAAAATATAGTTATATTTAATTATATAAAGTTTTTTAGTTTTACAAATATTTATATAGTTATACACATAATTAAACATAATGTTGTATGTTGTTATACATGTAATTATAAATATAGTTACATGTAGTTATACATATAAATACACATATAGTTTAACTTATATTTATACATGTAGGTATATATATTTTTTCTTATAATATCTTATATTTATACATATAGTTATGTATAGGTATAGATATACTAAAATACATTTTTATATACTAATATATAAAAATATTTAGTAAATATATGTTGTTAATTATAAATTTTAATATATTTATGTATACCATTTTTATAGTTATACATATAGTCAAAGACAATTATTTATAGTTATATGTTTTTATACTATGGTATATATAGTTAAAAATAGTGGTATATATAGTAAAACATATAGTTATATATA
>JAREIK010006179.1:0-23786 GCA_029783825.1 Sapria himalayana | reverse complement strand
GAGAGACACACAGAGAGTGTAGAAAGAATTAGAGGGAGAGAGAGACACACAGAGAGTGTAGAGTTAGAATGAAGAAATACATAAAAGAAAAAAATTCTTCTATACAAACATATCAAATATTACATCTTTTGTCATACATAAGTTCGTATATGAACCTGAGGCCCAAGGGCTGGGATTAGGTAAGAGTACAACCCTTGTTTGTATTATATCATATATGAGCCTGACCAACAGACACTCTCATGCTATGTGCTTACATATTGTTGATATTATATCTTTTGCAATTTAATTTCAAGTTAGTGCAACAAATTAGTATTATCCCATATATAATTATATGTTAGGATACATATAGTATATATAGTTATAAATGTTACATATAGTAAAAATATAGTTATATATAGATATATCCATACAAGTAGTTATAAGTAGATATACAGAAATGTATACAAAGTTATAAACAAATATATAGATTTACTTATATGTATGCATATATGTATACATAATTAAAAATTAAGTTAAATTTATTTATATAAAGTTTTTTATAGTTATACAAATATTTATATAGGTATACACTTATAGTTAAACATTATATTGTATGTTTTTTACATATATTTATAAATATAGTTACATGTGGTTATACATATAGTTACACGTATAGTTAAATTTATATTTATACATGTATGTATATATATTTTTTCATATAATTTCAAATATTTATACATATAGTTATATATAGGTATGGATATACTAAAATATGTTTTTTATATTAATATATAAAAATGTATATTAAATATATGTTGTTAAATAAAAATTTAAATATAGTTATGTATAAAGTTTTTATAGTTATACATATAGTAAGATAGAATTATTTATAGTTATGTTAATATACATTTAATATATATAGTTATAAAAAATTATATAACATTAAAAATTTAGTTATATATATATATATATATATTCATACGGGTAGTTATATTTAGGTATACATATATATACAATGTTATAAACAAATATATAGATTTACATACATGTATACATATATGTATAAATAGTTGAAAATATAGTTATATTTAATTATATAAGTTTTATTTAGTTTTACAAATATTTAAATATAGTTATACATATAGTTAAAACATATATTGTATGTTGTTATACATGTAATTATAAATATAGTTACATGTGGTTATACATATAGTTACACATATAGTTATACATATATTTATACATGTAGGTATATATATTTATTCATATAATTTTATATATTTATACATATAGTTATGTATTGGTATAGATATAGTAAAATACATTTTTATATACTAATATATACAAATGTATATTAAATATAAGTTGTAAATTATATATTTAAATATAGTTATGTATAAAGCTTATTTAGTTATACATATAATAAGATACAATTATTTATAGTTATATGTTATTATACATATATATATATAGCTATAAATATTTTTTATAGTTAAATATATAGTTATATATAAATATATTCAGACAAATAGTTATACATAAATATATATAGTTATAAATAAATATATAGATTTACATATATGTATACATAGTTACAAATATAGTTATATTTAATTATATAAAGTGTTATATAGTTATTCAAATTTTTATATAGTTATACAAATATTTATATATAGTTATACACATATAGTTAAACATAATGTTGTATGTTATTATACATGTAATTATAAATATAGTTACATGTGGTTATACATTTAGTTACACAAATAGTTATACTTATATTTATACATGTAGGTATATTATTCATATAATTTTTTATATTTATACATATAGTTATGTATAGGTATAGATATAGTAAAATACATTTTTTATATACTAATATATACAAATGTATATTAAATATAAGTTGTAAATTATATATTTAAATATAGTTATGTATAAAGCTTTTATAGTTATACATATATAATATACAATTATTTATAATTACATGTATGTTATTATACATGTAATTATAAATATAGTTATGTATAAAGCTTTTATAGTTTTAGAGCTATACATATTTTTATATAGTTAAACATATAGTTATATATAAATATATTCAGAAAAATAGTTACACATAAATATATATAGTTTTAAATATATAAATAGATTTACATATATGTATAGATAGTTACAAATTTAGTTATATTTAATTATATAGAGTGTTATATAGTTATATAAATATTTATATATTGTTATACAAATATTTATATATAGTTATACACATATGATTAAACGTAATGTTGTATGTTATTATACATGTAATTATAAATATAGTTAAATGTAGTTATGCATATCGCTACACATATAGTTATACTTATTTTTATACATGTAGATATATATATATTTTTATATAATTTTATATATGTATACATATAGTTATCTATAGGTATATATATGGTAAAATACATTTTTATATATATTATATAAAAATATTTTAAATATATCTTGTTAATTATATTTTTAAATACAGTAATGTATAATATTTTATAGTTATACATATAGTCAAAGAAAATTATTTATAGTTATATGTTCTTATACCTTTGGGATCCAATGACAAAAAGACCCAAAACAGAAAACAAAAAGTTCAGCTTACAACAGATCAGAACAAAGTAAATGCGGTCTTATATGTCAGGCGTGTAATATATAAATATAAATACAATTTGAATCCCCCTAGAAATAGATGATGGCATACACATAGTAGAACAAAACTCAAGCAAAATAGGCAAAGATTAGATTCACATCCAGATATGTCAACAAAGTTTGTCTCATCCTGCTAAAATTGTTTATGACTTGCTATCAATGTAATTGGAAATCCAATCAAGACCCTTGTAGAGGCCCTTACCAGAGGTAGTACAGTGCTCTAAATGTAGCAATGGCATTGAGGAAGAGAGTGAAGTCCTAGCTTGTCAATAATTTCAACTGCATTCATCGCATTGGGAAGATCTTGCTTATTGGCAAACACTAGAAAAACTGCATCTCGAAGCTTTTCCTCATTTAGCATCCTATGCAACTCATCTCTGGCTTCAACAACTCGATCTCTATCATTGCTATCCACCACAAATATGAGACCATGGTTATCTTGGAAGTAATCCCTCCAGAAAGATGAATCTTGTCTTGACCCCCAACATCACACACAGTGAAATTGTTGTTGTATTCAAGAGTCTCTACATTGAAGACACTAGTAGGAATTTCGATGACAATTTCATCAAGCTTCAACTTATATAGAATGGTTATCTTTCCGTTAGCATCAAGACCTAGCATCAAAATCCTTATCTCCTTCTTGGCAAACAGCCTGCTGAACTGCTTTGTGAACGTAACCCCCATTTCTTCCACTAAATCTCAATCCCTTTGTCGTATGGCAGTAAAGAGATCTGATGAAAGAATGAAACAAAATCAATAGACCTCAAGAGATGGTCACCAGAGAGGGAGGTCAACCTCTATATGTTCTTATACATATAGTATATATAATTATAAAAAGAGTTATATATAATTAAACATATAATTATACATAGATATATTCATACAAGTAGTTATAAGTAGTTATACTTAAATATATAGATTTAATTATATGAATACATATATGTATACATAGATAAAAATATAGTTATATTTAATTATATAGAGTGTTACATAGTTATACAAATATTTATATATAGTTATACACATATAGTTATAAATATGTTTGTAGTTAAAGATATAATTATATATAACATTTTTATAGGTATACATATAGTAAAATACAATTATATATAGTTATATATTATTATACATATGATATATTTTGTTAAAAATATAGTTATATAGAATTTCTAATATAATTATAAAATATTATATAGTTAAAAAAATAGTTATATAGTTATTAATATAGTTATAAAAATAGTTTACATTGTTACAAATATAGTTAAATATAATTATGAAAAGTTTTATATAGTTATAAAAATATTTATAAATAGTTATCATATACTATGATAACAACACACTCTCAAATACCCAATTGAATTACACCACTTTTGAGAAAGAACTTGTATCAATAATCTTTTCTTTTGGCAAGTTAATATCTTATTTAGGGGGAACCAAATTCATAGTATATACTAAATATTCTATAATCAAATATCTAATAGAAAAGAAAGATGTCAATCCTAGATTAATTTGATGGATTTTACTATTACAATAGTGTGAACTAGAGATATTAGATAAGAAATGTGCATATAATAAAAATTGAAAATAGCTTATCAAGGCTATAAAAAGAAGATAGAAGAGTTGTTGAAGAAGATATGATAGATTTTTTTATTTAAACAAATTATAGTATTGAATGAAAATGTAACTCCATTGTATGTAGTATTGAATGAACCTTATCATTGCAAGTAATACTCTGATCTTTGAGGCTAAGTGTTATAGATGGAAGATTAGTAGTATCTTGCAATAATGTTACTTTTTGCTCATGCTCTCATGAATTTGTGGAACATGTTAATATTTATGTGCTCAAGTATTTTTATTTTCAAAATTAAAGTTGCTATTTACATATATATGCATAAATATATATGTGCATATACACTGCCCTACACACACACACACACACACTTTATACATCCATATACATTACTATACATTATATATCAGCATACACATTTTTGTACTTTAGTATATATTCACACATGTATATACATTTTTAATGTAGTGTATATATACATGTATGCATGCATATACAACTGTACACCCACACAAACAAATACATACACCTATATACATAATGTATTTTTAAAGATACACATAACTATCATGTGTGTGTATGTGTGTGTAAATGTATTTAAAATTTTTTGATTTTGAAAATTTAATTATAATAAAATATTATATATTGTACACAATTTATAAAATATTGTAAATTCTTTATATTTAAAACAAATATTTGTGTGTGTGTGTGTTGCGTGTGTGTGTGTGCGTGAGTGTATGCGTGTGTGTGTGTGTGTGTGTGTGTGTTGTATGAAGCATATTAATGCATAAAATGAAATTATGAATTAAATACATGAGCTTCTATTTTATTCAAATAGTTGTTTTTTTAATATTTATATTAAAATAACTATCATTATACTCATATAAATAAATGAATTGGCATATATGTAAATTATTTTGTTTTTTCAATTATGTTAAAAATGAAAATATAGTTCATAAATATATAATATTGTTTTTGTTTTTCTATATAATTTTTTTATTAAAATATTAATGTCTATGATAAATTTGGACCTATTATTTATTGTTATTAATAAATTTTTAGAAACTTTAATATTCAAACAAATATAATGTAGTGCATCTAAATACATGCCTTTAATATTTTGTAAAAAAATCAATTATTTCTTTAATTATGTTCAAACAAAATAGATTTCCATAAAATATATTAGTATATTTTTTTACAAGTAATTATTTTTTTTTATTTTATTCAAAATATATAAATGATCATATAAATATATGATTTTTTTTTAAATAATTATTTTTAATTTTTTTTTCAAATTGAATACATGACGATATTTTTATTTGTTATTAATAGATACATTTCAAACATTATTTATTTATAATAAAAATAACATATTACATATTATGAGGTACAAATTTTATTTTGTAAATAAATTTTATTGTTAAAGTTTTTCTTTGTAAATTGAAACTACATCACATATATATATTAGAAATTTTTTATAATAATAATTACACAAACATATTATTATTTGTTTTTAAATTTACAACATGAATTTTTAACTAATGAAATTTTTATTAGAAATCAATTTTAGTAAAATGATATTAAGTGAAACAAAAATACAAACCCTAAACATATTAAATCATAATGATTTATACAAAAATATAAAAATACAATAAAAATACATTTAAGGTTGAAAAAATTAAATTTAAGTTCCTAAAATATATGGGAAAATGATAAAGAATTATACAATATCCAAAAAAATCATGTATGAATGAGATGAATGATATGAATGGATATTAAGTTTCTGAAGCATGTAGATATACATGATGTAGATGTAGGTTTATATAGTTTTTCATGTAATTATATATATTTAGACATATGGCTATGTATAGGTATTGATGTAGATAAATACATTTATATATAGTACTATGTTGATATAAATATTGTTATATACATTTATATATAGTTATATGTAAATGTATTAATCTTTATACATTAAAGTTCCGCAAATCAATAAGTGTATTTAAATATAACTATACATCAATATGCATGTGTGATATAATTCGAATTTCTTATATATATATATATATATAAGAAATAAGTGTATTTAAATAAGTGTATTTTACTATATCTATAACTATAAAAATAGTATGCATTAACATAACTATATATAAATATATGACAACATATATCTAATATACATACATACATACATACATATATATATATATATATGTCAGATAAGCTGGATATCTTGTATATTTTCATCCAGTTTGAATCATACTGATAGTCAATGCTAGTATATTTATAAGGGAGCCTATGCGGCATTTAGTTAAACATAGTAATTAAGTATAGTCAAATATATACCTTTATATAAATCTCTTGTAAATTAGTATCATTATATAAAGCCTATTACATTTTAATCTGAACTAATTAAATACCAGTCAATAAATGTTTACAAATATTAATTTAACATTAATAGATAATAATGTGACTATACTTTAAATTTATAGATAATAAATACACTCTCACATTTTATATAAGAGAGTGTGTTTTTCCCTATACATAAAGCCATGTATAAAATATAGTTTACAAATATTAATTTAATTATACTTATTAAGTAGGCACGACATTATGGAATATTAGATATTTTCATAATGCAAATTTATTAAACGTGTATTTCATAATGATGACTTACAAATTTTAAATATACATTATTACATGCCTATCATAAAATCAAAATAACTTTTTTTATGTAAAATATGTATATAATGTTATCTGTATAATACTATTTATATTTGAAATACACGACATGTATATTGAATGTATCATTTATAGAATTATGATAGAATATATATATATATTATATATATATATATATATATATATATATATATATATATATATTTATTTATTTATTTATTTATTTATTTATTTATATTTATATATTTATGTATATTAAATAAATGTTGTTATATTTATATATAGTTATGTTTATGTATACTATTTTTATAGTTATAGTTATAGTAAAATACCCTTATATAAGATATTCAAATTATATAACACATGCATATTGATGTTTATGTATACTATTTATATATAGTTATGTATATTGATGTAGATATCAAGTCGGAAAACCTACTGCGAACCATCAACATCCACACAATGAGAATGCATTATATCACACATGCATGAAGTATGTATACGAATCCATTTATATAAGCAATCCAAGCATACCATGGTGATGAATGAAGAAGGTATTTGAAATATAAAATAACAGAATCAAAACACACACTCTTGCATTAAGATTATAGATGAAAAATTAGAGTAGAAAACGTACCTCAAATCAACAAGAAATTCTTGCTTATACTTTGATTAGGGTTTGATGCATCGGTGTTGAGAGACGAGAGATAGAGACGAACTATGGAACACTTAGGCACTGTCATTCAAGTCTCGACAACAAATGTTTAGCCTTAATAAAAATTACTAAAATTACCAAAATTATTAATATTACCTAAATATTTTTCATTATAAAAACATTAAATAAACAATAAAAATATAAAATACAATAAGACTCATTTTGTTTATTTATTATCAAAATATTTTCAACAAAATTCATGTGCGTGTAGCAAGGTACACATGAAAAACAAACACCTTACAATTTTTTATTATAAGATTAATTAAACACTAAATATATAAACAATTTCAAAAAATAAATGTTTAGCCTTATAACACAAAAAAATCAAACAGCTACAAAATTTACAAACTTCATATAATAAGACATACATGAAAAGATGATTTATCTTATAGCTACTTTTCTAAGAGTTATTAAATACTCTCTATGTTAAAAAATATATAAATATATATTTTTAGTTATAAAATTTTAAGAATTCATATTAATTTTTATGAAGATAACATCAATAATTTTAAAGGCATAAAATTTCATATTATTTGATATAATTTATAATTTTTAAAATTCTAAAAATTACTTAAAGTGAGAAGAAAATTTTAAAAAGTTTTATTTATTATTTTAATAAAGAATAAATATTAATAGCTAATAGTAAAAATATTACTCAATTATTTAATTCTTATAAATTTTAGTAGGGGCAAACATCTATGTATTTATTTTTAAATATTAATTTATTTTCTTTTAAAATTAGTGAAAAAATTTTGTATTAATTATTTTTTATTAAACATCTATGTTTAATTTATTATAATTCAAGAATTTCAAATTTTGTATTAATTATTTTTTTAAAAGTTTCTTATAATCATAACATTTTTTATACTATAATAATATTAATATTTACTAGTATATTCATCAATTTAGATATTTTTGAAAATATTTTCTATTTAATCATATAATTAATATTTTACATTTATATTGGAAGAAATTTTATTGTATGTTCATTTAATTTTTAAAATATCTTATAAAATTATTATAATTATAGAATTAATAATTTAATGTTACTTTAATAGAAATTTTTAAGTTTCTTAATTAAAAATTTTAGAAAAATTTTTTGTTAAATTTTTTTAAATTTATAATAATTAAAAGTTATTTTAGTCCTTATTAATATAATTTTTTTGTTTTTTTATATATTTTAAATTATTTATTTATAATTTGCTTTTTTATAATTTTACAAGGAGAATGTATCTTTTAAGGATCGCTCATCTAAACATCAAACATATATTTAATAAACAAAATTAAATAAATATTAAAACAAATAATAAATTAACAAATAATTAAATAATTAAATATTGGCTAGGAAAATTTGTTGCTAAATCCGTCACAATATTTAGGATGTAATTAGCAAGGGAAATTCCATCTCTAAATCCGTTGCTATATTCTGGTTTTATTAGCTAGAAAAATTCCGTCGCTAAATCCTTGTTATTTTCGAGACTAAATTAGCTAGGGAAATTCCGTTGCTAAATCAGTCGCTATATACCGGATGAAAAGAGCTAGGAAAATTCTGTCGCTAAATCAGTCACAATAATCTAGATGAAATTTGAAAGGGAAATTCCGTCGCTAAATCAGTCGCAATATTTTGTATGTAAATAACTAGGGAAATACTTCGCTAAATCCATCGTTATATTATGGATATAATATCCTAGATAATTTTCATCGCTAAATCCGTCGCTATATATTGGATGTAATTAGCTAGGGATTTTAGTTGCTAAATCAATCACTATATTTGTAATTTAATTTGTAACGGAATTTATATCGCTAAATCAGTCGCCATATTCTGGATTTAATTTGCTAGGGAAATTCCGTCGCTAAATCCATCACTATATTATGATGTAATTACCTAGGAGAAGTTCCGTCGCTAAATGCGTCGCTATATTCTGGATTTAATTAGCTAGAAAAGTTCTATCGCTAAATCCTTCGCTATATTCACCAATTTTCTTGGTACGGAATTTATGTGACTATTCCGTGGCTAATCCGTCGTTAATCAATCTAAAATTTTTATTTCAATGAAAGAAAAAATCTTTGCTATTGCCCAGCTAATCCCAAGCAATTTACCTAGGGATTAACCCCAGCTAAAATTCCTAGCTAAATGAACATTTTCTTGTAATGGAATTAAAAAAATAAGAATAATAATAAGATTAAGAAGAATAAGTAGATGAACAAAATAACATGAAAAAGAAGAATAAGAAGAATAAGAAAAATAAAAAGAATAAGAAGAATATGAAGAATAAGAAGAATTATAAAATAAAAAGAATTAGAAGAATAAAAGAAACAAAAGAAAAGAAGATAAAAAAATAGGAAAAATAAGAAGAATAAGATGAAAATAAAAAAGAAAAAAAGAAGAATAATAAGAATAAGAAAAATAAATAGAATAAGAAGAATAAGAAAAATCAGAAAATAGAAAAAATAAGAATTATAAGAAAATATGAAGAAAAAGAAAAAGAAGAATTACAAAAATAATAAGAAAAAGAAGAATATGAAGAATAGAAGAATAATAAAAATAAGTATCAGAAGATAAGAAGAATAATAAGAATAAGAAGAATAAATAGAATAGGAGAATAAGAAGAATAGAAAGAATAGGAAGAATAAGAAGAATAGAAGAATAAGAAGAATAATAAGAATAAGAAGAATAATAAAAATAAGACTAAGAATAAGAAGAAAAAGAATAGAAGAATAAAAAGAATAAGAAGTATAAGAAGAATACAAGAATAAGAGAATAAGAAGAATAAGAAGAATAAGTATAATAAAGATAAAAAAATTAGAAGAATAAAAGAATAATAAGAATAAGTAATTAAAAGAATAAGTTAATAATTTGAAAAGAAAATAAAAAAATAAGAAAAATAAGAAAATAAAAGATTAAAAAGAATATGTTGAAAAAAAGAATAACAAAATACATAAAAAAGAAGAATAAGAAGAATATGAAGAAAAAGAAAAAAAATAGAATAAGAAGAATACAAAGAATAAGAAGAAATACTAAGAATAAGAATAAGAAGAATAACAAAATAAGAAGAATAACAAGAATAACGAATAATAATAATAATAAGAAAATAAAATGAATACGAAGCATAAAAAAATAAGAATATGAAGAATAAAGAATAAAAATGATAAGAAGAATAAGAAGAATAAGAAGATTAGAAGAATAAGAAGGATAAGAAATATAAGAAGAAATAAGAGAATGAGATGAATAGTAAGAATAACAAGAATAGAGAATAAGAAAGATAAGAAAATAAGAATACGAATAAAAATATGAGTAATAAATAGAATAAAAAGAAGAAAAGAATAAGAAAAATTAGAACAATTAGAAAATAAGAAAAATAAGAAGAATAAGAAAAATAAGAAAAATAGAAAGAATAACAAAGATAAAATGAAAAAAAAAGAATAATAAAAATAAGAAGAATAAAAAATAAGAAGAATTAGAAGAATAAAAGAATAAGAAAAATAAGAAAGAATAAGAAGAATAAGAAGAATAAGAAGAATAAGAGAATACGAAGAATAAGAAGAATACGAAGAATAAGAATAAAGAATAAGAAGAAAAGAAGATAAGAAGAATGAAAGAATAAGAAGAATAATAGAATAAGAATAATAAATATAAAAAAATAAATGAAAAAGAATACTAAGAAAATAAGAAAATATAAAAATAACAAGAATAAGAAGAATAAGAAAATAAAAAAAATAATAAGAATAACAAAAATAACACAAAAAGAAGAATAATAAAAATAAAAGAATAAGAATAAAGAATAACAAATTAATAATTAATAAGAATAAGAAGAAGAATATGTAGAAAAAGAAGAATAAGAAGAATAATAAGAATAAGAAGTATAGAAAAATAATATATTAAGAAGAAAATGTAGACTAGCAAGAATACATGATTTACACACAAAAAAAGAATGAGAAGAATAGAAGAAAAAAAAGAAAAAGAAGAAAAAGAAGAAAGAAGAAAAGAAGAAAAAGAAAAGAAGAAGAAAAACAAAGAAGAAATAAGAAGAAGAAGAAGAAAAGAAGAAGAAAAAGATGAAAAAAGAAAAAAAGAAAAAGAAGAATAAAAATATAAGAATAATAATAAGAATACGAAGATAAAAGAATAAAATGAATAAATAAATAATAGTATAAGTTTAAGAAGAATAGAGAATAAGAAGAATAAGAATAAGAAGAAGAATTAGATGTAAGAAGAATAGAAGAATAATAAGAATAATAAGAAAAAGAAGAATAAAAGATTATAAGTATAGGAAAAATAAGAAGAATAAGATGAATATAAGAATAAAAAGAAAAAAAAGAAAAAAAGAAAAGAAGAATAGAAAAATAAAATAAATAAATAAATAGTATAATAAAGAAGAATATGAAGAATAAGAAAATTAGATGAATAAGAAGAAAAATAAGAAAATAAGAATATGAAGAATAAGAAGAATAATAAAATAAGAAGAATAAGAAGAATAAGAAGATTATAAGTATAGGAAAAATAAGAAGATAATATGTATAATAAGAAAAAGAAAAAGAGAATAAGAAGAATAAGAAGAATAGAAGAATAAGAAGAATATAAGAAGAAAAATAATAAGATAATTAGAATAAAAGAATTAAAAGAATAAGAAGAAATAAAAAAATGCAGAATAAGAATAAGAGAATAAGAATATAAGAAGAATAGAAGAAAAAAGAATAAGAATAGGAATAATATGAAATAAAAAGAAATAATATAAAAGATGTATAAAGAAAGAATAAGAAGAATAAGAAGATGAAGAAAATAATGAAGGAATTAGAAGATTATAATAATATGATGAATAAGTAGAATAAGAAGAATAATAACAAATAAGAAGTATAAGAAAAATAATAATAGTAAGAAGAATAAAAGGAATAAGAAGTATAAAAATATAAAATGAATAATAAGAATAATAAGAATAATAAGATTTAGAAGAATAGGAAGAATAAGAAGAATATAAAGAATAATAAGAATAAAAAATAACAAGAATATAAAGAATAAGAAAAATAGTAGAATTAGAAGAATATAAGATTTTGAAGAATAAAAGAATAAAAAAGAATAATAAGAATAATAAGTAAAAGAAGAATAAGAAGAATATGAGAATAAGAAGAATAAGAAGAATAAGAATAATAGAATAAAAGAATAAGAAGAATAAGAAGAATAGAAGAATACAAATAATAAGAAGAATAAGAATAATTAAGAATAATAAGAATAATAGAAGAGAAAGAAGAGTATGAAGAATTACAAGTATATGATAATTAAAACATTATGAAGATAATAATAATATGAAAAATAAAATAATAAGTAGAATAAGAGAATAAAGAGAATAAAATGAATATTAATAATAATAATAATAAGAATTAAATAATAATAATAATAATAAATAAGAAGAATAAGATGAATAAGATGAATAAAAAGAGAACATAAAACAATAAGAAGAATAAGAAGAATAAGAAGAATAAGAAGAATAAGAAGAAAAAGAAAGAATAATAAATAATGAATAAGAAGATTATAAGAATAAGAAAATTATAAGAATAAGAAGAATAACAAGAATAAAAAGAATAAAAAATAAATATAAAAAGAAGAATAAGAAAATAAGAATAATAGAAGAATATAAAAATAGAAGAATATAAAAAATAAGAATAAGAAAAGAAGAATAAGAATAAGAAGAATAAAACAATAAGAAGAATAAGAAGAATATAAAAATAAGAATAATAAGAAGAATAGAAGAATAAGAAATAAGAAGAATAAGAAGAATAAAAAATAAGAAGAATAAGAGAATAAGAAAGAAGATAAGAATAAGAAGAATAAGAAGAATAAGAGAAAGAAGAATAAGAAGAATAAGAAGAATAAGAAAATAAGAAAAATTAAAAAAAAAAAAAAAAATAAGAATAAAAAAGAAGAATAGAAGATTAAAAAATTATAAAGAATAATAAGAATAAAAAAGAATAAGAAGAATAAGATAAGAATAATACAAGAATAAGAAAAAAAGAATAAGAATAATAAGAGAATAAGAATAAAAAATATAAAATAAGAATAATAAAATATACAAGAATAAAGAAGTAAGTAGAATAAGAAAAAAAAAAATTAAGAAGAATAGGAAGAATAAGTAGTATAAAAACAAAATTAAAATAAGAATATAAGAAGAATAAGAAGAGTAATATGAAAAATAATAATAAGAAGAATAAGAAGAATAGAACAATAAGAAAAATCAGAAGAATAAGAAATAAGAAGAATAAGAAGAATAACAAGAATAAGAAAATAAGAAGAATAAAGAATAAGAAGAATAAAAAGAATTATAAGAATTAAAAGAATATGAAGAATAAGAAGAATAAGAAGAAATAGAAGAATAAAAATAATAAAAAGAATAAGAAAATAATGAAATAAAATAATAAATGAATAATAAGAATTAGAAGAATTAGAAGAAATAGAAGAATTAGATGATTAAGTAGATTTAGAAGAAAATATTATAATAAGGAGAATAAGAAGAATAAAAAAAATATGAAGAATAAGAAAAATAAGAAGAATAAGAAAAATAAGAAAAATAAAAAAATAAAAAATTAAGAAGAATAAGAAGGATAAAAAGGAACAATTAAAAGGAATAAATAGGTTTTTGAATTTGCTTCTCTCTCATTTATAGAGAGAGAAAGATATTTCATAGAGATAGAAACTCCATTTTTGATGTTCTCAAGCTTGAGTTATGGAAAATCTCTCTAAGATACAAAAAATCATTCTCCTCGTTTATTAATGAAACTAGTATTCTAAACCCAGTTTTTTGTAAGAAAGAGGTGGCGCCAGCTGTATGCTTCCCGATCGAGTATATCAAAAAGATTACTGCCCCATTTAAGCTTACCCTTCTCGGCAAGTTTTCTCAGGGAGCCCGGATTCAAAGATATATATGCAATTTTCTAAGCCTTAAAGTTTTGGGACTCATTAAAGACATCATGGTATGACGTTAAACATATAATGATTCAACTCAAAAAGGAAGAGCACCTCATCTGTTTATGGCTACGCGGGCAGTGGAGCATCTCGGGCTATCCAATGAGGCTGTTCAAATGGATGCCCGAATTCAATCCAAAGGAGGAATCTGTGCAAGCCCTATTTTGGTTTTATCTCTCTCATCTCTCATTTCATCTATTCTATAAGCACTCCTTATTCCATATTGCTCGGTGTGTGGGTAAGCCTTAGCGTATTGATACCCAAGAAGGATAATCCCAAAAAAAGTGAGGATTATAGACCCAAAAATCTATGTAATTGATGTATAAAATTTTGACAAAAGTCCTGCAGAATAACTAAATAGGGTAATTCCCTCCATCATTCTATAGAACAAGAAGGATTCATTAAAAATAGACTAATGATGGAAAACATTAATTTAACTGCAGAATTGATGAAGGAAATCGAGGCTAAAGTTAGGGGCCATAATGTGATTATGAAGTTAGATTTGTCTAAAGCATTTGACAGGGTTGAATGGAATATTTTATGCTTTACAATGAGGAAAATGGATTCTCGAAATTTTGGATAGATCTAATGTATAGTTGTATCTCTAGCGCATGGGTTAAAATTCTAATTAATGTGGAGGCATGTGGTGAATTTAAGCCAGTTAGGAGACTTAGATAGGAGGATCCTTTATCTCCATTATTATTATATATATATATATATATATATATATATATATATATATAATTGATAATAATAAGTTTAAACTAAAAAATGAAGGAGGGTAATATTACTAGCTTTAAACAACCTAGACATACTCCGAATGTAAGCTACCTAGCTTATTGGATGATTTAATTGCATTTACAAATGCCGGGAGCAAATCACTGAAGAATATGATGATGCTATTTGACATAGTAGAGGAAGAAACGGAACAACTTAATAAAAATAAATACCAATTTGTTGTTTCAAGGAAAACACCTGAAAGGACAATTCAAATAATAAAAAGAATTACATGCTTTGAGCATAGTAAATGAGCATTAATGTACATGGGTTGTCCTATATATGAGGGTAGACTGAAAGAAGAATATCTTACATTTTTAATCAATAAATTAAGAGATAAAATAGTGGGATGGAAGGAGAATATGGTAAGTATGGCAGGATGAATCATATTAATTAAGCATGTCCTACAAGGAACTATAGCACCCATCTTAATGTCCTTACAGCTGCCAAAAAAGATCTTGAAAAGCTTAGAAAAGTAAATGGCTAACTTCTATGGGTAAAAAATCAGGAAAAAATAAGCTACATTGGAAAAAAATGAGAAGATATATGCTGTTTAAAGGAGGAAGTGGGTCTAGGCTTGAATAAATTAAATGATATGGCCAAGGCTTGGGCATGTAAGAACTAGTGGAGGCTCAAGCAGGATGATATCCTGTGGGCGAGTTATATGAAATCTAGATATGTTAAGAAAAAGAGAATGTAAGAATGCTAAAAAAGCATCTAGAAGTTGGAACATGATGCTTAAACAAAAAGAATTAGTTGAAAGTAATGCATGCCTAATCAACAATGAATGGAAATGGACTTTAAATCCACAGGGGAGGTTCACACTTAAAAGTGCAAAAATATTATAAGAAAAAAAAATTACTCAAGAAGTTTTTAAGGGAGCCTGGGTGAAAGAGATCCCACAAAAAATATTTATGTGGAAGCTCTTATCGAATGCTATCCTGGTGGACTCGAATATTCAGTTGAAAGGGTTAAATTAGCTTCCAGTTGTGAATGATGCTACACTAGCATAGAAAGCACAAATCATCTATTTTCAACAGGAAAAATAGTGGTGAAAATCAGGGATTATCTAGGGAGAGATGCACAATTAAGCAATAAGCTAGAAGATATCAAGGAAAGATTAATGTGATGGAAGATAAGTCACACAAAGATTAAAATATGTAACTTGCTAAGGAATTACATCCCACACATTACAGTTTGGAATCTATGGAAAGCTAGGAATAGAAGTAGGTTCGAGAATATTAAAATGAATTCTAATCATATAATAGAAGAAATTAAAAAACAATATTCATAAATACCAGTAGGATTACCATTAAAACTTTGAAACATGGAAATGGATGATGAAAAAAGAAGGATATTGAGATTACTTGCAATTAAAGAAAAGAATCCATGAGGTTAAAATGGTGTGGTAAAAAACCTCCACGAGGAAGGCTTGCTTTAAACATAGATGGTAGTTTCAACAGGGATATGGGGGAGGCAGGGGGAGGAGGTGTGATAAGAAATGAGCAGGGTAACATTCTAAAAGCTTTTACAATGAAAGAAAAAGCATCATCTGTCTTGCATGTAGAAATTTTAGCCTTACATAAAGGCCTTAAAATATGCAAAGAAAACTCTTATATTAACATATGAGTACAGGTGGATTCTAGTATACTGGTGAATTGGTCATGGATAAGATAAAAATGTGGGAGTATGATGAATAGATAAAGTCAATCAAGAGTCTTTTAACCGACATAAAAGGAGAAGTTATGCATATATATATAGGAAAGCTAATGTTTTAGCAGGAAACTTAGCTAAAGAAGGCTTGAAGAAGGGGTTACAAGAGTTTGAGGGGGATGATATATCGAAGAAATATAAAGGCATAATCATATTAGATAAATTAGAATACCGTATTTAGAATTCAGAAGCAGTAGCTGGAAAAAGAAATCTTTGGTCTTTCCGGTCTTGTGGAAAAATTATAAAAATATTGCTTTGCTTTGGTTTTCAGGATTACAGGTATAGGTTAATATGAAAGGATATGGAAATGGCCTTTGGCAGGAAAGTAAAAATGGGCAGTGACTTAATGTCACTGCCTAAGTAGATATTTGGATTTTAAATAAGTTAAAACTATGTGAAGTTCTTATTGTGCAATTGGCCTACAATATTAAATAGTGTATGAAACTGTACTCGTATCTTGAATGCTTAAAGTGCAAGGATTGCAAAGGAATATAAGGCAGAGAATGAGGCTGCCAAAATACAGTAACACTATCGGTCAGAAGGAAAATTAAATTTATATACCTGTTTTATATGTTTTTGGTTTTGTGGGATTGTGGTGTAGGGGATACAGTCAAATGCATACATGAGGCAAAGGAGGTTAGGTGAAAATGAATAGAACAGTAAAAAGATTGTCAGATTATATTTAATTCAAGAAGATAAAAAAGCTACAAAAAGATCAGTTAGGGCTGTCGAATGCATGCTTTGCTTATTTCATTTTCAAGGGTGTAAAAAGGGACAAGGGCTGCTTTAGAGTCAACATATATTCTATTATGGCTGCTTAAAGTGCATGGACATAAGGTAGAGAAGCTATGAAGCACTAAAATAGCCTGCAAGAGGCAATAAAGAAGGATATGCTGTTGGTCAGAAAAAAAATATTGATATCAGTTGTTTCTATGTCATTGGTCTTGTGTGTTGGTTTTGCAGGGTCAAATACATAAATAACATAAGGTAGAGGAGGATAGGAAATATGAATAAAACAGCAAAGAGGCTACCAAAATTTTAATTAAAGGTAAGATGTCAAGGTGGCTGCAGATGGGAAAGGGGCCAACAAAAAAGCATAAGGGACAGAAAATAAAAGATAAACACGCAAAGATATACTTCATGTAAAGCAGTCTAATGTATAGATTCAAAGTGAAGCAGTGCGCTTAGAGATAGGACAAGAAGATTCACTTCAAGCATAATGTGTATTGTTTCATTTATTTTATTCAAGGGTGTAAAAGGGGAAAAGGGTAGTTCTAGATTGTAAAAATGTTATTCCTACACCAAAAGAGAGGGCTTTTTTATTAATAAAACAAACATTCCAAAAGAAAGAATAAAAAGAATAAAAAAAATAAAAAGAATAAAAGAATAAGAAATAAGAAGAATAAGAAATATAAGAAGAATAAGAAGAATAATAAAAATAAGAAGACTAAGAAGAATAAGAAGAATTAGAAGAAAATCTAGAATAAGAATAATATGAAGAATAAGAAAAATAATAAGGATAAAATAAAAAGAATAATAAAAAAAGAATAATAAAAATAAGAAGAATAATAAGAATAAGGAGAATAAGAAGAACAAGAAGAAAAAAAATAAGAAGAATAAGAAGAATAAGAAGAATAAGAAGAATAAGAAGAATAAGAAGAATAAGAAGAATAATAAGAATAATAAGAATAATAAGAATAAGAAGAATAATAAGAATAATAAGAATAAGAAGAATAATAAGAATAAGAAGAATAAGAAGAATAAGAAGAATAAGAAGAATAAGAAGAATAGAAGAATAAGAAGAAAAAAAAGAATAATAAGAATAAGAAGAATAAGAAGAATAGAAAGAATAAGAATAATAGAAAGAATAAGAAGAAAAAAAAGAATAGAAGAATAAGAAGATTAAAAGAATAATAAAAATAAGAACAATAATAAGAATAAGAAGTATAAGAATAATAAAAAGTATAAGAAGAATAAAAAGAATAAAAAGAATAAGAGAATAAAAAGAATAAGAATAATAAGAATAATAAAAATAATAAGAAGAACGAGAAGAATAAGAAGAATAAAAATAATAAGAAGAAAAAGAATAAGAAGAACAAGAAGAACAAGAAGAACAAGAAGAACAAGAAGAATAAGAAGAATAAGAAAAATAATAAGAATAAGAAGAATAAGAAGCATAAGAAGAATAAGAAGAATAAGAAGAATATAAAAAATAAGAAGAATAAGAAAAAATGAGGAATATAAAGAATAAAATAATATGAAGAATAATAAGAATAAAGATAATAAGAATAATAAGATAATAAGAATAATAAGATAATAAAAGAATAAAAAGAATAAAAAGAATAAAAGAATAAGAAAAATAATAATAATAATAAATAGTATAAGAAGAATAATAAGAATAACAAGAAAATGAAGAATAAGAAGAATAAGTAGAATAAGAAGAATATAAAAAATAAGAACAAATTGAATACAAAGAAGAATAAGAAGAATAAGAAAAAGAAAAAAGAAGAAAGAAAAGGAGAATAAGAGAGAAGTAGTTTTCTTCTCTCTCAATTCTAGAGAGAGAAAGTGGCTTTCATAGAGAGAGAAACTCCATTGTTGAACCTCTCACGCTTTAGTTATAGAAAATCTTTCTAAGATATTTAATAAAAAATCCTTTGCCTCGGTTATTAATTAACCCATTATTCTAAGTCTGGTATTTTGTGTGAAGGATGATGTGCCAGTAGTTTATTTCCTAACGGAAGATATCAAGAAGCTTCCTGCCCTCTTCAAGCTCACTCTACTCGTAAAATTCTCGCATGGGAACCCCAAATTCAAAAACTTATATTCATTTTCCAAGCTTTGAAGCTTCGGGACTTAGTAAGAATTGCGTGGTATGATGCGAAAACATAATGATACAACTCAAGGAGGAAGAAGACTTCCTTCAGTTATGGCTACGTGGGAAGTGGAGCATCTCGTGCTATCCTATGAGGCTGTTCAAATGGATGCCCAAATTTACACCAATGGTGGAATCCGCGCAAGCCCTGGTTTGGTTTTCTTTCCCTCACCTCCCATTTCACCTATTCTATAAACACTCCTTATATCATATTGCTCGGTGTGTGGGTAAGCCTTGGCTAATGGATGAAGCTATTGCCTTTATGACAAGGCCGAGCATGGCAAGGGTGTGTGTAGAGGTTGATGTTTTTACTCCTATCCTGAAGAGAGTGTGGGTGGGTAATGGGCATTCAAGTGGATATTGGCAAGATATAATTGCAGAAAACACACCTATATATTGTTTAAATTGTAAAAAATTGGGTGATTTTGATTCTGAATGCATTGTAAAGGTAAGGGGAAGGGGGCTAGGCAAAACACAAAAGAGGGAGAGGGAGAAATTTTAGGTAAAAAAGAGGCAGGAGGTTAGGGTAGAAGAAGTTAGGGTAGAGAGGGGCAGAAGGAAAGCATGGGGGAGACTGGTAGTAGGTGGGGAGAGGAACGTAGTAGAGCAGCAATTGAAGAGATGGGGGGGGGAGGAGGAAGATGGAGATAAAGAGGAGGGTAGGATAAAAATACTAGAAATAAAAAAATGGCTAGATGAAGGGGTTAATGCAATAGAGGGACAAAGAGGAAGGTATGGGGGATGAAAAGTAAGAGAGAGGTAACAAAAATAGCATTGGAATTGGATTTAGAAAATGAAATAATAAACTTCAATGGAGAGGAGTATGACCTATCGGAGGAAGGAATTGAGGCTAAAAGTTGGCACATCACGGCTATGCACAAAGGAATGCAGAGTTTAGAATCTGCATTGCCACAAGATGATTCAAAGATGCTCAATCAAAAATAGTGGGAGGGGATCCCAAAAATAGAGAAAGTGCAATAGAAAAAATAAAATGGATGAGTTTACAAATAAGCAAATTGAATTTAGTGAGTAAAACTGAACAACTTAAATCGAGTGAAAATAAAAGCGCAAGAAACTGAAAAAAAATACTTAAAATGCTCTATGAAACAAGATGCATAACTAGAGCGCAAGCTAGACCTAATAATGTATAATAGTCTATATTGGAACATAAGAGGAGTTGGAAATACTTCATCGATAAATAGAATTAAAAAACTAATTAAAATTAACAATATTAGAATTGTAATAATAGCTGAACCCATGGTTATTAAGGATTCACTAAAAATGTATAAAAAGAAATTAGGACTAGACAATGCATTTTCCAATAATAATGGCAAGATATGGCTATTATGAAAAAATAAAATTGATATTGAAATTATCTCAGAGGTGGAATAAGATTATTAATTTTAAGCTAAGAAAAAACTTAGATCCAATTATATCGGTGATATATGCTAGCAACTCGAAAGAAAAAAGGAAAGTTCTATGGAATGAAATGAAAGAGATAGCAGATAGGAATACTCCATGGATCATGGAGGGGATTTTAACGTGGTTAGAAATGTTAAAGAAAAAAAAGGAGGAAAGCCGCCTGTCCATTTCTTATAGCCCAATTTAATGAGGCAATTAATAATACGAACCTTATGTAGGCTGAGTATTTGGGGCCTAACTTCACATGGTGTAATAATAGGAAAAATAGAGGAACGATCTGGTAAAGACTTGACCGCATTCTTTATAACATCAAATGGGTGGATTACTATGGAGGGGTGAGTGTGCAACACTTAAGCAGAACATGCTCAGACCATAGCCTCCTACTTTTAAAATTTATGTTAGAGAGAGAAATAATAAAATTTTTAAATATCAGAACATGTGGGGTTTGCATAAAGATTTTGATGAAATATTAAGAGTCTCATGGCAAATGCCAACAACTAGGAATCCCATGCAGGGATTCCCTATAAAATTACGTAGGTTAAAACTAGAACTGAGTAGGTGGAATAAAAAAGTGATTTGGGAATATAAACAAGAATATTCAGGATGCTGAATCAAAAGACAACATATTAGAAATAGAGTATGAGAATAATCAGATGAACTATCTAGAGTTAATTTAAATAAAACAAATGTAGAATTAAAATTAATGCTACATATGGAAGAAATTTTGGAAACAAAGGGAAAGTAAAGTGGCTCAAGGAAGGGGATAGAAACACTAAGTTTTTTAATACAGTTACAAAATTAAAAATTCAAAGACAAGAAATAAAAGGAATCAAAAATGATATTGGTAAGTGGATAGATAAGGAGGGAGAGATTAAAAAAGTCTTGGAAGACTACTTTAAAAGTCATGTTTGTGGCTACAGTCAACAACGGAATGACTCCTTAATTCAGCAAATAGGCAAAGAGTAATATAAGAAGAAAATGAAATTCTGGAAGAGTGCCCTAGCGAAGAAGAGATAAAAGCCACGGTCTTTAGTGGAAATAAAGATTGCGCAGCGAGCCATATGGATGGAATAATGGGTTTTATCAACAAACCTAGAATAATAAAAAAAGGCTTGACAGTTGCAATCACCTGGGTTTTTGAAGGAGCAGAAATCACAAAAGCATGGGCAGCTCATTTATTGTATTGATACCCAAGAAGTATAACCCGCTAAAAAGTGAGGATTATAGACCTATAAGCTTATGAACTCGGTGTATAAAATTCTGGCTAAAGTCTTTCAAAATAGGCTAATTAGGGTAATTCCCTCCATCATATCACCAAAACAAGCAGGATTTGTTAAAAATAGATTAATGATGGATAAAATTAATTTAACTATAGAATTGATAAAGGAATTAGGGGCTAAAGTTAGGGTCATAATGTGGTTATGAAGTTAGATTTGTCTAAGGCATTTGACAGAGTTGAATGAGATATTTTATTATACAATGAGGAAAATGGATTCTCAAAATTTTGGTTTGATCTAATGTATAGATGCATTTCTAGTACATGAGTTAAAATTTTAATTAATGGAGAAGTAGGCGGAGAATTTAAGCCAGTCAGAGGACTTAGACAGGGGGATCCTTTATCCCCTATTATTTATATTATATATATATATATATAGAATTGTTAATAATAAATTTAAAATAAAAAATGAAGGAATGTAAGATTATTAGCTTTAAACAACCTAGACAAACTCCAATTGTAAGTTGTTTAGCATATGCAGATTATTTAATTTTTTCACTAATGTTGGGAGCACATCACTGAAGAACATGATGAGTCTATTTGATATTGTAGAGGAAGAAACGAGTCAACAGCTTAAAAAAACTAATGTCAATTTGTGGTCTCGAGAAAAGCACCTGATAGGACAGTCCAAAGAATTAAAAGAATTACAAGTTTTGAACAGAGTAAAGGGACGTTAATGTATTTAGGATGTCCTATCTATGAAGGAAGACTGAAGGAAGAATATTTAACTTTTTTAATAAATAAGTTAAGAGGTAAAATAATGGGATGGAAGAAAAATATGTTAAGTATGGTGGGCCAAATCACATTAATCAAACATGTTTTACAATGATCCATTACATATATCTTAATGACCTTACAGCCTTCAAAGAAGGTTTTGAACAATTTAGAAAAGGAGATGGCTAATTTTTATGGGATAAAAAATCAGGAAAAAATAAGCTACATTGAAAAAAATAGGAAGACATATGTTGTTTAAAGGAGGAAGTGGGTCAAGGTTTAAATAAGCTAAATGATATGGCCAAAGCCTAGGCATGTAAGAACTGGTGGAGGCTCATGCAGAATGATAGCCTATGGGCAAGATATATGAAGTCTAGATATGGTTTAAGAAAAAAGCATTCAAGAATCCTAAAAAGCATCTAAAAG
>JAREIK010006178.1:0-67610 GCA_029783825.1 Sapria himalayana | reverse complement strand
TATAGAGATAGATAGATAGATAGATAGATAAATAGATACATAGATAGGTAGATAGACAGATAGTAAGATAGATAGGTTGATAGACATATACATAGATAGATAGAGAGAAAATAGTTAGATAGACATATAGATAGATAGGTAGACATATAGATAGATTGATTGATTGATAGACAAAAAAATAGATAGATAGAATGATTGAGAGAGAGAGAGAGAGATAGATAGATAGATTGATTGATTAATATAAAGAAAGATAGACATAAATCTAGATTGATTGATTGATATATAGTTTAATTGATAGAATGATAGAGAGATTGAAAGACAGAATCATAAACTAATTGATCAAGTGATAGATAGACAAATTGAGAATGAGATAAAAATATAGATTGATAGATAGTTAGAGAGATATAAAAAACAAAAAAATATATAAATATATAGATAGATAGACGGATAGATAGACAGATAGATAGAAGGATAAATAGACAAATAGATAGATGGAAAGATAGACAGATAAATATACAACTATATATACAGATAGATATATAGATAGATTAACAGAAAGATAGATAGATAGATAGACAAATATATAGATATATAGACATACAAATAGATAAATAGATAGATAGATAGATAGACAGAATGATAGATAGACAAATAGATAGTTAGATAGATAGATAGACATAGAGATAGAAGGATAGATATACATATAAATGGATAAATAGATAAACAAATATACAAATAGATATACAGATAGATAAATAGATAGATAAGTAGAATTTTTGAAAGGTATATAGAAAAATAGTTTGATACATAAAATGATAGATAAAACGATAGATAAAAAATATAAAGATAGATAGATATAGAGATAGATAAACAAATTATTAGTCAAATAGAAAGATAGATAGATAGGTATAATGAAAAATATTTTGACATATAGATAGACTAATAAATAGATAGATAGATATATAAATAGATAGATAGAAGATAGATAAAAGATAGATATATATAAATATATATATTGATTGACACACACACACACACACACACACACACACACACATATATATATATATATATATCTATATTTGTATAGGCAGATAGATAGATAGATGATAAATAGATAAATAGAGAGAGAGAGATAGATAGGCAGATATATAAATAGATAGAATAAAAATAGATTAATTTATAGACAAATAAGTAGATAGATAGATAGAATAAAAATATTGATAAATACATTGATAGACATATTGATAGATAACATGTAATTAGATAGATAGATAGATAGTTTGAAAGATTATTAGATAGATAGATAGATAGATAATCAAAAAGATAGAAAAATAGATAGATGTAGATTGATTGATAGATAGATATATAGATAGATAGATAGAACTAATAGAAAGATAGATAGATAATAAGATTGATAGTTATATAGATAGATTTATAGATATAACGATAGACAAATATTTAGACATATATGAGACATATAGATAGACTAATAGACTGACAGATAGATAGACAAATAGATAGATATGTAATACATAGATAGCCAGAAAGATACACATATAGATATAAATACTGATAGATAGATATACAAATAGATAAATAAATAGATAGATAGACAGACAGACAGATAGATAAATGGATAGATAGATAGAAAAATAGATAAACAAATAAATAAAAGATAGATAAAAAGATAATTAGATAGATAGATAGATAGATAGAAAGATAGATAGATAAATAGATAAATATATACACATACAGACATACAGACTTACTGAAAAATAGATAGATAAATAGATAGAAAAATATATAGATAGATAGAAAGATAGATAGTTAGATAGATAGATAGATAGATAGACAGATAGATAGGTAGACAAAAAGAAAAACAGGTAGATACCAGATAGACCAACTAGAAAAATTGACAGATAAACTTACATATAGATAGATCGATAGATAGAAAAAAAGATAGTTTTTCATATAGACATACACATAGATAAATAGACATATAGATAGACAAATAGATAGATATTCAGATTAGGAGATACACATAGATACACATAGATACAAATAGATAGAAAAATAGATAGATACACATAGATAGATAGATAGATATACCCCGCCTCCTCCTGCTATTCCAGTGTCCCTGCTAAAACTCCCATCTGTATTAAGTGAAAGTTGCCAACCGGCGGAGCATTCCACTGTATACATTTAGCCCATTGCTGTTTTAACACTTTGTATGTGAGATCTCATTCATTCTCAAGCTTCTTTTCTTGTTTCAAATCCTGTATTACTATCGGTTTTATTATTGATATATTATATATCTCCTTTCTAATATCTTTTATTATTTCTGTTAAGTTCATCCTTATATTTTCATATTTACTTTTGTTTCTAGATTTCCAAATGCACCAAATAATTAGATGTGGCAGTTTCTGATTAAGCCATTTCCTGGCGGGGCTTTTCATGTTTACTTTTTCCCATTTTTTAACTTTATCTATTAATCCATCTTCTATTTTACATATTCTTTTTTTCCCTTCGATCTCTCTCCATATTTCTGCTACAATGGGACCATTCGAAAGCAGATGATCAGTTGTTTCAACCGCTTGAGAACAGCATTCGCATCTTGAAGCCATGTTTATCCCTTTCTTTTGTACATTTCTATCTACCGGTATAGCGTTCAATAATGCCTTTCATGTGAAGGAGTGCATTTTTTGCGAAACATTTTCTTGCCATACCCATTTAAATAGAGTTTTTACCGGTTTTTTCTTTCTGACCAAATCTTTTGCCGATTTGAGGGAAAAGTTTCCTTGTGGTGTTAACGACCATTTCTAGCCACTCTTCTTTAGTATAGAGTGTGAGTCTACTATCTCTTTTTGTTTTTCCATTGACTTCCAACTGTTCGAAGCTTTCTTAGAAGTCTTATTTTTATTATCTAAATATTTTACCCGCATATATTTAGCCCATAGATTATCACTTTCTTTAAGTCTCCACCAGCTTTTGTAGTCCCAGGCAGCTGCCGAGTCCTGGAGGCTCATAAGACCTAAGCCTGCTTCCTCTTTCGGATAACAAATACTTTTCCAGTCCTTCCAGTGTAGTTTATTTCTGCCTTGTTTTTTACCCCTTAAGAAGTTTGCCATTTCTGATTCGAGTTTTTTAATAAATTTTTTAGGGGGATGTATAACTGATAATATGTGTGTGAGTGTGCTTTGTAATATATGTGAAAGCAACGTAATCCTCCCCCCAAATCCCAGGAGCTCTTCTTTCCATCCTGCTATTTTCATTCTTAATTTGTCTTGTAGGTAGGTTAGATATTCTTCCTTCAACCTCCCCTCATATATCGGACAACCTAGATACATTAATGCCCCTATAATTTCCGCAAAACCTGTAATATTTTTTATTTTATCTACTAACTTTGGTTTTGCATTTTTTGCAAGCATAAACTGACATTTACTTTTATTAACCATTTGGCCTGTCTCTTTTTCAAATATTTGCAGAAGATCCATAAGATTCATTAAATACTTTGTGCTAGCATTAGTAAATATTATAAAGTCATCTGCGTAGGCTAAACGACCAATTCTGGGTGTATTCCTTGGTTGTCTGAATGACATTATTTTACCTTCGAATATTTTCTTATTCAAGTTTCGTATTAATAGTTCGATATATATATCAAAAAGAAGGGGGGATAATGGATCCCCTTGCCTTAAACTTTTATTTGGTTTAAATTCCTCACTTAACTTACAATTTACTAGGACTCTTACCCAGGTGCTTGAAATACATCTATAAATTAAATCTATGATCAGCTCAGAGAAGCCGAAACTTCTTACCACAAAGCAAAGGGTATCCCATTCCACTCTATCGAAGGCTTTCGATAGATCTAGTTTGACCACTAAGTTTTTTCCTCTAGCTTTACCACCTATTTCTTTCATCATTTCTGATGCTAGTTTTATATTATCAATCATTAATCTGTTTTTAACAAAGCCAGTTTGTTCCTGAGATATTATTGTAGGTAAAATTAAGCTTAGCCTATTTTGTAATATTTTGGCCAATATTTTATACATAGCATTACATAAACTTATTGGTCTATAATCCTCACATTTCTGTGGTGATTCTTTTTTAGGAATTAGTACTATATAAGATTTTGCCCATGATTTTGGGATTTCTGCCCCTACAAAAAAACTTGCAATTGCAGGGAATAACTCACTTTTAATCGTGTTCCAGTTTACCTGATAAAAATAGTTATTCCAACCATCAGGTCCTGTAGCACTATCTTTATCCAGACTAAAGACAGCTTCTTTGACTTCTGGTTCTTCTGGGATCAATTCCATTAATTGGTTTTGAGCTTCCGTAATGGTCACCATAATCTCTTGCATTAGAGAATTATCTGTCCTACATGACTGACTACATAGTTGATTTTCAAAGAAATTTTTAAAGAGAGCACCTATTTCCTTTTTCTCTTCTACCCATCTTCCTTCTTTATTTATTAGACCTTTAATTTTATTTTTTTGAGATTTTATTTTAGACATATTATAAAAAAATTTAGTATTGCGATCCCCATCCTTTAACCATTTTATTTTTGCTCGTTGTTTCCAATAAATTTCTTCCATGTGTAATTTCAATCTCAGTTCTCCTTTAGCCTTACTTAATTCTATCCGAGTTTCATTGTTATTCGTGGAGTCAAAATCTTCCTCCAGCTTGGCTACTTTTTCTTCTATGTTTTTTAGCTCCTGGTTTAATTTTCCAAAAACCTTTTTATTCCATGTTTTTAAACAAGCTTTTAGCCTCAGAAGTTTAATTGATAGAACTTGCATCGGTTTACCCTCTGCTGGTTCTTTCCAAGACTCTCTGACGAGTCCTGCAAAGCTCTCATGCTTTACCCACATATTTTGAAATTTAAAATTAGATGTATTACCCTGGTTACTTTGAATCGTGATAAGCAGGGGGCTATGGTCAGAGCAAGTTCTATTTAGGTGTCTAAGCCCCGTAATCCCTTGTGAGGTGACCCACTTTATGTTACACATAATCCTATCCAGTCAAGCCCAGATAACTCCTCTTTTTTTCCAATTATTGCACCAGGTATATCTTGAACCGGTGAAATCAATTTCCATTAGATTCGTAATGGCTATTGTATCATTAAATTGTTTCATGGCTACCTTATCCGGTGGTTTGCCACCCTTCTTTTCTTGAGGGCTTCTAATTATGTTAAAGTCGCCTCCTATAATCCAAGGTAAATTTCTACTTGCTATATCTTTCATTTCTTCCCATAAAGCCAACCTAGATTGTTTGTCATTTTTTGCATAAACTACTGAGATTATTTGATTTGTGCTCTTATCTAATTTGAAATGTACTATTTGTTCAGTATCTTTTATTATTTCAATTTTCAATTTACTGTGCCATAAAATCCAGAGTTTACTATTTAGATTAGCATCCGCCTTATTAAATCCTAAAATTTCTCTATATTTATTTAGTTGATCTTGCAGAACCATTGGTTCTGCAATAATTAGTAGTGAGATTTTATGTTCTTTAATTAAAAGTCTTAACCTATTTATCGTGGGGCTATTAGCTACCCCCCTAACATTCCAATATAGGCATCTACCCATTAAAAACTAATTTAGCTTGAGCTCGAGTTGTACGCTTAGATTCATAAGGGCTGTTAGCATATTTCTTTGAATTTCTTGCAGTTTTAGGAGTGTAAGGAATTTCATACCTAATCTCCTTATATTTTACCTGTTTTCCGAGCACCATGGCCATTTGTTTTAGGGCCTCCATGGATTGGGTTCTTGAAAGATTCCCCCAATCTTCATTATAAATATATATATCGTCCTTTGCTTTCACCTCAGGCTCTTCTTGAGATACTTCCCCCTTATGACTTGAAGGGCAACTGAAAATTACCGAATCTTCTTCAGGAAAATCCAGAAGATCCTCGTCTATCCACGCATAATCATCAAGCCTTTCTTTCAATACAATTCTTGTTTTAGATGTTTTTTTTTATTTTTTCTTGTGTTTTACCTCCTCCCATCCTTTATTTAAGCTAACCTCATTCTCTATCCCCAAGTTCGGCTCTTTCAAGGTTCCTTCATCCTGGGTAATATTTGGATAATCTGGAGGGATGCTTGAAATTATTCCATTATTTAGATCTCCCTTCGGCTGGATATTTTGTTTGAGAACCGAAGCCTCCTCTTTCCTTACCCATTGCATCTCCTTCCTACCTCCTCCCTCATGCTGCTGCCCGTCTTCTTTCCCCACCTTGCACGATAAAATTTCATGCCCGAGCCTCTTACACTTTGTACAGTAGGGAGGGAGGCTTGCGGGGACGACAGTTTGCCAATACCCCTCGGCTTGTTCCCCTTCCCCACTACCTATCCATACTTTATCAGGTTGTTTAGTTAAGAGGTTTAGCTCGACACATACACGTGCTTTATTCGGCCTAGACATGGTTCTTGTGGCTTCATCTCTTAACATGGGCTTACCCAAATACGATGAAATTGCATAGAGAGATGATTCAGAGAAGAGATGAAGTGGCAGAAAAGGAAATGTAAACCATACTGGAGCTATAGGCGGCTCTTCAAGAGGAGTAAACTTCTTTGTCCACTTCAGTATCCGCATGGGGAAGCCATCAACTTGCCATAATCCGTGCTGCCATAGACGATATTGATCTTCCAGTAGAGAGCATTGGAGCACGACATGCTTGGCATCGAAATCAGCAAATTTCACCTTCCCCTTGAGCTTTAAATTGTCAATGAATTTCTGAACTCCAATCACACGAGGCCTGCCGTGAGAGAACTTACCAACGAGCGTGTATTCGAATGGTTCTAAGAGCATTCGAGATTCCTCAGCAGAGAAGATGATGGCCGGGAGCCCATTTTTGTTCCCTTGGATTCGTGAAATCGGCACAGTTCCCTTTACCATCGAGGCAAAAGACTTATTATTTAAACATAAGTCAGATTTTTCCATACTCATCTTGATTTGGACATGGTTTGAACAGTAGTGGAGTGTTCTTCCTTCTTAGTTGCACAATCTAGCAATTACACATAAACTATACACTTTTGAACAGTGAATCACAAAGCAATTTGCACAGAAATTCCCACAACTATTCGCATAACCGTTTACTCCAGAAAGCTAGAGAAATAACACTGGAAAATCGTGAGAGGATTTTCGCGAGAGAACCAAGGCTTCCGGCTTCTAATTTAGCTTAATATTTCTTACAAGTGTTGTTGTTCCTGCTCGCTCGTATTGCTTCATGCCCATAATAGTTTTCCTTTTTATATATATTCTTAATTTCACGAGAGAATCAAGGAACACTTCATTGCATAAAACTAGTAGTTACTCATAATAACACTTTGCAAATATAACATACAATAGCAGTTCACAAAGAAATTTACACGATATTTCACCCAACAATCCACATTAACAGTTTATACAAGATATTCGCAAGATAAAAATGTTATCGAAAACGCGAGAGAACTTAAATCAAACAGCAATTCACGAAGCAATTCACATAATAGTTAATTTAAGGTAAATCACGAAAGAGAAATCTAGAGAAAACCGTAGGAGAGTTTTCGCCGAGTTATCGCCGAGATTTTGCCGAGAGCAAGGGTTTTTCTCTCTCTCTCTCTATTTGCCTTTCTCTCCAGAATTATCAAGTTGAATTGACTTAATAAGATAATCTAGAAAATTAGCTCATAACCAAATTATTTGAGCAAAAAATCTAGAAAATACTCTGTTATGTGTTGATAACAAATAGACATGTGACCATCTCATTGATGTATCAATCAGAATCATAAAATATCGAAATAGTTCACATGGTGGATGAATAGGCCTACATATATCACCTTGTATACGTTGCAAAAATGCAAGGGGTTATGTCTTTATTTTTTTTGGAGAAGGCCTTATAATTAACTTCCCTTGAGAATAAGCAGCACTGGAAACCTCATTGGATAAAAAATCTTTTGATTTTTCAGTGAATACCCACTTGAATTTTTATTGATTCTTTATATCATTATAGACATAGGATGTCTCAATCAGTCATGCCAAACAATAAAATTATTTTCATCAGTAAACTTTTGGTTTACTATGGCATGTGTCTCATTTGTGCTTATGTTTATGTAGTACAAACCAGAAAAAAATGGGTAATTATTTCAATATATTTTTTTTCCTGAGACAAAATTAGTAATATATAAATACTCAGTGTTATCTTTATTCGTAGTCTAAATATGATATCCATTTCGTCGAATATTTTAAAACTCAATAAATTTCTTTGAGACTTTGTAAAATATAATGCATCATCAATATGAATTTTTGTTCCTCCGAGTAACAATATATTAGCTCTTCTAATGCCCTCAATCAATTTTTCACTATCCAATATTGTATTCACATCTAATCCTTGCATTATTAAAAAGGAAAAAAATTATCTTTAAGTATAGTATGTGTTAATGCACTATCTCCGAGACATATATTATTATCACCAATTGAGGATCCCACTAGATGAGTTTCTATATTCTTCAATATATCTCTTGAAAAAGCCAATGGAGCTTCATTATGATAATTTATTATTAAATTGAAGGATAAGAGAGCGAGAGATATAGGAGAAATAGTGGAGAGATTTCTTATTCCTTCAAGTATATTGTGACTCATACAAAGGCTCCCTATTTATAGGGTTAATAAATGAATACATATTAAATGTATTAATGAATACATATTAATGCATGCTAATTAATACACATTAATATATGAATAATAATAATCACAAGAATATTAATAGTCAAGAGATTAATGGAGCGTTTATGTACATCCATAATATTGTTCATAATAGTGTAAACTTTTTTTATTTTAATGATTCTTTTTTTAAGGTTTAATGGATTTCAAATCAACAGAAAGTGTGCTAGCTTTGAAATTCGAAGAAGAATAGTAAAATAGGATGAAGAAAATAATAACAAGAGGAGAAGAATAGCATGGTACTATAATTTTTTAAATTCAAGTTATATATTATATTTTAATTTATGGGTTTTTATATTTTAGAATTTTTATTCTGTAGAGAAGATGAACATGAAGAACCTGTGGAATATTTTTTACTAATCAGGTTTCTATGGTTATAGTGTGGAACTCTTATATTTTTTTCAAAGAAGAAGGGACAACTTAACCATAATAACCTTAAATTTTGTTGACATTGCTCATGTTGATAGGTTGTAGAGGCTATAATTTTTGTTGGTGGATGATGATGAGTTATTTTTAGTTTTTTTTCTTAATAAATCATATTTTTTGGTCTTTAATTAGGTACCCAATAAATTTCTTTGTAATTCTATTTTGTTAAGATTGTTGATGCTTTAATTAATTTAATTGGCCTAATATTAATTATTGTTTAATAGTACTATTAAAAAAATTGACTACACTAAGTCTTTATTATATCTATCTAATACTGGCTTGTAGAATCAAAGCACACTTGATGGAGAAATGGGGAAGGTGTAGAAGACTAAGAACCCAAGTGAGACTATACATTATTGTAAGTAGGGGAACAAACATTGAACAGAATTTTGTCAAAGTATTTTATTAGATACCATGCATTCTCAAAGCACACTAGCCATGCATGGTCACTTATTTCGTGTATATATTTATAATAAGTAATTATTCCATCATTATACATTGTTAACATGAGTAATATGATAGATAATTTGATTAGTAATCGAGTATACCATTTTGTTTTATAAAAAATGTGCATTTAGTATACATATCCAAAGTAGTAGATGTTGGGTGCATGTGAAGTTACTTATTTAGTACAGTTTATGTTTTTTGTACATGCACATTATTTATTCTTTACAATGAAACATGTATATTAATATACTTCTATACAAAAAAAACTTGTCAATTTATTAGTCACACATACAAAAAATTAAAAATTATCAAAAATAATATTGTACAACTAAATGAAAAAAATCAAACAAGATCAAACACATTATTTAATAATGACTTTCAAAATTTTGACTATGATCTAATGTTGATTCTGAGATTATTACGAAGAATTGATTTATCAAGGTAAAGTTTTTTAATAAAAATTGTTTATTGGATTTAAATCTCCATATGAAAAAATATCTTTAATATTGGTGTGATATTTTAGATTTAATGTTATTCTAGTAGTATATTTTTTGTTAAATTCAATATTTAGCAATAACAAATTAATGAAAAATAAAAATCAAAAATCATCATTAATGAAAAATATGATACTCTTGATATATGATACTCTTAATATAGGATATGTTTTCCTTTTATTTTTTTTATTTTCAGCTATTTTAGATTTAGCATTTGTTAATAAATTTTTGTGTGCAATTGATGGTACTCTTGATATATGACACACACACACACACACACAGATGCATGTCATATATATATTTACAACATTTTGTTTTGGTGTAAGATTATAATATTAGTATATTAAATAATTTTATAAATTTTATGCAATTATAGCCATGTTATTATTTGATAAAATAAATTAACCTATTTTAGAATCTTTTAAAAAAAGAGATGTGGCCATTTGGTTGATTTTCTCGTGTATTATTTGGGCATTGGGAAAAATAGCCCTCTCAGGCTGCTCTTGCCAAAATGTTGCTTTATTTTAATCTTTTCTTTGATAAAATAATACTTTTATGTGTTCATTCTTCTCATAATAGATTAAAATGGAAATAACATTTTATGTGAGCTAATAACCATCATAAAAATGAAAATAGGCTTTTCAATACAAAAATTTAATTTTTTAGTCAAATATCTAATCAACAAAAGTATATAAGTGATGATCATATCTATAATTTTTGTTAAATTAATTAATTATCATCCTTCATATTGTTTAAGTTTGAATTGATGTATGTAAATAATCTTTAAGTAAATTACTAAAAAATTAGGATTAAGTTCTTTTGCACTACTATTTTTTGGCAGTTCTTTAGTTCATAAAAATGTATGGTCTTAGGTTGCTACTTCAATTAACTATTTATTTATTCATATCTTTAGTCTTAAATCTTGGAGTTTAAGTCATGTGCCTCTTTAAAATTAAGCTTTAGTTTTACTAGATTATATTCATCCATTTCTAATCTCTATCTTGTTAGTAAACTTTAAGTAGGATGTGATAGAATTGCTAAGAGCTCTTTAGTCAACTAGTTTTGCTTAATTCTCATTCTTCTTATCTCAATCAGTTTTCTTTAGCAAACTGTCTTTTGATTGTAGTTTTCCACAAAATATGTTAATGTTATTATCTCTAATTATTGGTATCTTTAATTAGTTCATATTTGTAATGCTAAGAATCTGAAATTTCAAGCTAATTCATATCTATGTTTTCTAGTTTAATACTTTGTATGATATGTTTTCTAGTCCAGACCTATTATTTTTTATGTCTAAATTCTTCATTAATTCATTTGAAAAAAGTTTTTGGAATTGGATCTTC
Organism: Sapria himalayana; assembly: GCA_029783825.1. Classification (NCBI taxonomy): domain Eukaryota; kingdom Viridiplantae; phylum Streptophyta; class Magnoliopsida; order Malpighiales; family Rafflesiaceae; genus Sapria; species Sapria himalayana. The sequence goes on along the minus strand of JAREIK010006178.1, from coordinate 56,194 downwards.
ATTCCTTTATTTTGTCTTTACTATTTATTTTTAATTCAAAGTTTGAGTTGAATCAAAGTTGAAATTTTGATCTTTGATCTTCATTGAGAAAATTAGAAGCTTACTCCTTCAAACTTATAATTTCTTTTTTTTTGTTTCCCTTTCTTGTCCTTTCAATTGGTTCTGTGTTCTCCTAATTCTTGCCTTTTTGTATGGCTTTGATTGGTGCAGTAGAATAGACATGCTCTCTTCATCTAGCAATATTGTGATATCTTTTAATCTTTAGCATGCTAATAAATTCTCTATTTCTTCATGTAGATTCTACAAACACATTGCCCATATATTCACGATATTTTGCCGTTGCATATTTATATGTAAGTGATTTTATTTAATTAATAGTATTATTTGAAGTCATTGTATGTTTCATTTAGAATTATAATGGAGCATAATTCTTTGTATTTATAATAGAGCAAAATGAGTTCAAATCGTCAGTGGATGATAGATAGATGGATTGATTAATTTATAGATAGTTAGATAGATAAATACATAAATAGATAAATAAATAGATATATAGATATTTAGATAGGTTGATAGATCATTATATAGATAGATAGATATATAGAGATATAGATAGATAGACAAACAGATAGATAGATATATAGACAGAAAGATAGATAGATATATAGACAAAAAGATAGATAAATACATACACTACAAAAAATGTCTATTTAGCAAGTAAAATTTAGCTAGGGATAAATTTCCTAGCTAATTAGCGAGGGATAAACTAGGAAATAACAAGGGATATTTGATTTTACAATAAAATAAAATTTTGCGATGGATTAGTGATGAATTAGCCGCGAAAATCTTTGAATGAAAATTGTTATTCACTAAAATATTTGTAGATATTCATGCAAAGAAAAGCTGAAACTTTAGCGACGTATTTAGCTACAAAATTCCTTTGTTAATTAAAATGAGACAAAATCTGTCGCTAAATAATTATTTAAATTTATTTTTTTTTTAGATTTTATATAGAATTGAAAGTGATAATTCCTTAAATATTTATTTTTTTAAAATATATGCATTAAGTTAGGCATTTTTCCTAGCTATTAAGGCTAGTGATAATTTCTATCACTAATATTTAATGATATCTTTTTAAGCATTATTTATTTTAATATTCTATATAATTTTCTATATTAAAGGTATGTCATGGTCTATAGATGAGTGATCCTTAAAAGATACAATCTCCTCATATAATAATAAAAATAAGATATTATAAATATAAAATTTAATCAATATACACATCCAAATAAAAATTTACATTAAATATGACTAAAATAACTATTTTTTTATTCTAAATTTATTAAAAAATTATACTTAATTTTTTCTGAAATATTTATTTATGATATTTAAATATATATATTAAAAAATATCATATAATTTATTAATTTATTATATTTTTTAAAATATTTTACTTAATAAATAAACATAAATACAAATTACTATAAATAAAAAACTAAAATAAACAAATGTTTTATTAAATTAAAAAATTTATAAAAATATATGAATAAATGAATAAACAAGTAAATATTTATTAAAATAAAAGTAAAAAATAATATTTTTATTATTGTAGGATTTTTTTAAAACTATAATTACTAATAGATTTGAAATTTTGAATTATAAAAAAAATTTTCAAATTTTTCATAAAATTTAAAAGAAAATAATTTGATATTTTTATATTAATACATAGGTGTTTTAATTAAATCAAAAAAATTTTGATGATTTAAAAAATAAATATTTCACCGTGGTTATTAAATGAACACTTCAAAATTAAATATTATAATGTCTAAAAGATTCAAATTTTATGCCTTTATAATTATTTCATGCCTTAATAAAATTATATAAGTAAATTTTATGTGGATATATATATATAAATATATATGCATGTATGTATATATGAATACTTTATTATTATATAATATTATTTTATTTTATTATGTAATAATATCATTTATGGTTAAATAAAAATCTATTTTATTTATTTTATTTAAATTATTTATTTTTTATAATTTTTGTTTACTCTTATATTTTTGTATCGTATATTTACATCTAGTTTAGTATTTATATATGGTTTCTTTGAAAAACAAAATGCTAAGGCATTAAGCACTTAACATTTTTATTATCTTTTAATGATGAAGATATGAGAAGCAAAATGGGACTATGAGAGCAACCTACAAAATCTACCTCTTCTTGTTGCCAGGTAATATTATCATTTTTCTTCTCATTTGGAATACTATATACATATCTTTGTCTCTATCAATTTGATTACCACTAGCTGATTTTCGTTTTTACAGAATATTCGAGTATAATTTTTTTTTATTTTTCCCCAATTTTCCTTCTTTTTTCTTCGATTTTCATATTACTTATTAGATTTTGACACTGCACCATATATGAAACAATAAATAATCAGTGTAAACTTTGTTCTTTTATTGTTTAAATTTTAGGTTTTTATTGATTTCAAATAATAAATGTTAGCATATTGTTTTCTTCTTCTGTAACTTATGAAAATAAACAATGCTTGATGTTTTCTGCTTTTGCAACTTTCAAAAAAAATATACTTAATGCTTATAAGTTCTATTTTTGTTGTCTCTAAAATTATTAAAATAGATAACATTATATATAAAACTTTTATGCATTTATTTAATCGTATGACATTATATATAAATGTCTATACTTTAATATATATACATATATTACATTATATATAAACACTGATATGTTTATATAAACATATAATGTAATATATAAATATTTGATTAACTATGTAACACTCTATATAATTAAATATAACTATATTTGTATCTATATATACATATATGTATTCATATAATAAAATCTTAATATTTGTTTATAACATTGTATATATTTATGTAAAACTACTTATAACTACTTGTAAGAATATATCTATATATAACTATATGTTTAACTATATATAACTCTATTTTTAACTATATATAATATAGGTATAAGAACATATAACTATAAATAATTGTCTTTGACTAAATGTATGACTAAAATAACATTATACAAAATAATATTTAAATATATATACCTATATTTATAAATATAAGTATAACTATATGTATAACCACATATTAGTATATTTATAATTACTGTATAACAACATACATCATTATGTTTAACTATGTGTATAATTATTTATATATTTTTGTATAACTATATAAAACTCTAAATAATTATAATATAACTATATGAGGCATGATTTTTTTTCCTGACAATTTTTTTGTAGCTTGTAGAGATTGAACTTATAACCTCCAAGGAGGCTCACATCTATCTCAAGAATTAGTTTATTATGCCTTTGGTTTTTGATGTGTAAATATACATACATATTCATTTAATTGATGTTTATATTATATATATATAGATTTTATATATAAAAATAATAGATATATTGTTTTTTGTGGGTGATATATATAGTTTATTGAACACATGTGGAATAATGTTAAAAAATATTGATTAATATCCAAGCTCAATTAAATTCATTAAAAAAACTGAGACATGAATATTAACAAACATATCAAGTATCATTGAACTTAATTGAATTTTAATTTAAACTATTTATTCATATTAAAAAATTTGTTACATTTAACAAAAATTGTAATAAATCAAATTAAATATAATTCATCAATATATATATGGAATACATTTGTATATCATATGAATGCATCACAATACTTTGTTTTTGTTATTCTAATTGAATTTTGAGTATTATCAAACATTATTACTAATTAATGAGAATTGTTAAAATATTATCATATGCTTATTAAATAATTATTGTAAAGCATTGAAATACAACAATAATATTATTTTATCATTTTTTATAGTCCTCAATTAAAATTAAATAATATTTAACATTTTTATTTTGAGTGTCGACAAGATGATTATAACTGCTAAGGGTTTGTTTTGATTTTGCTGTTTGTCATTTTGAAATTCTTCTTCTACCTTAATTATTACCGTATATTGCATTTTCCATTAAAATTATATAGTAGATATTTGAATATGAATGTTATCGTGTAAAGTGAAGTTATTACCACAAGTAAATATATGAACGAAGATCCTCCTCATGCACACAATTTTAATCTTGATGTTCATAGTAAATCACCACAAGTACTAAAATCATTAATCACAAGTATATTAGTGATGGTTATATCAATAATTTTTGCTAAATTAATAATTTCCAATCCTTCATATTGATTAGGTATTAATTAAGGTGTATGTAAGTTTTAATTTCCAAACTATCCTTTGATTGTAGTTTCCCACAAATAATATTAATATTAATGATATGTAATTTTTTGTCTAATTAGTTTAAATTTGTAAGGCTAAGAATCAGTAATTGTAGCTTGCTTCATATCTATGTTTTCTAGTTGAACACTTTGTATGATATGTTTTCAATTCCAAATATGTTTTTGTTCATGTCTTAATTCTTGAAATTGGATATCAGTTCCATTAATTTATTCTTTTTTTATATTCAAAGATGGAGTAGAATCACAGTAAAAATTATGCTATTTGATCATCATTGATGTGTAAGAAGCTTACTCCTTCAAATTTTCAATTTATTTAATTTTTGCATTCCTTTCTTTTCTATTCACATATTTTTATCCCTTCATCTAGTAATAGCATGATATCTATTAATCTTTGTCATTCTAAAAAAATGCATTATCTATTAATGTAGATTCTGCAAATGCATAGCCTCGATAATCACAATATTTAATCTTTAAATAATCATCTATAAGTAATTTTACTTAATAAGTAGTATATTTTGAAGTAATTATATTCTTCATTCAAAATAATGATTGAGCATTATTCTTTGTAGATAAAACAGGGAAAAATGAGTTCAGATCATTAGTGGATGAACAAAAGGTTTATGAATGGAATTTTGAATCAAGAATTTTTGAGTAAGCTTGAAATTTTCATCAACTTTGTGTGTAGTCAATCGAAATGGATTGATGGAGAAAAAATTAAGTGTCCTTGTAATAACTGCATGTGTCATAATATTTCTTTTTATGATGTAAACATTATAAGATACCATTTAGCTAAATATGACTTAGTACCAAATTATTTTGTTCGGATTTATCATGGGGAAAATACAATAGCTCTTTAACATTGACCAAAATAAAGATATTGAATCATTTGCATTTTGTGAAGAAACATCAAACACATACCATAGAATGGTCATGGAAGCTACTGGTGCTTGCTTCAATATGGATTACATGGATGAACCACCAAATCCTGAAGCTCAAAAATTTTATGAAATGCTTAAAGTTGTAGATAATCAGTTGTGGCCTCATTGTAAAACACATTCGCAATTGTCACCTGTGGCTCGACTAATGAGCATGAAGTTAGAAAATCATATGTTTGAGAAATTATTTGATGAGGTAACAGAACTGATGAAAGAGATTATTCCGAATAATAATTTTTCCATTAACAACTTTTACAAAACTAAGAAGTTACTATGAGGTATGGGTCTATCAGTGGAAAAAATTGTTGTTTCAATGGATGTATGTTATATTGAGGTGGTGATAGTGATTTAATTAGCAGTAAGTTTTGTGATCCTTTTTAGTTTAAGAAGGCACCTTGTATTGCAGATATGGGACAAAAGATGAAAGTTGCATTAAAGAAGATGTATTACTTTCCTATAATTCCTCGATTACAGAGACTATATGCATCAAATGCTACAGCAAATGATATGATGTGGCATTTTGAGCTTGAGGTTGAAGAAGGATTGATTCATCATACATTAGATTCAATTGCTTGGAAGAATTTTAATTATATACATCAAGATTTTGTAGCTAAAAGTCAAAATGTGAGATTGGGTCTCGGCACTTATGGATTTTAACAATTTGGCCAATCTGGATAATACTATTCAACATGGCTAGTGATAGTGACACCTTATAATTTTCCTTCTTGGTTGTGTATAAAGGAGCAATATATGTTTTTGTCAATATTGGTTGCATGGCAAAAAAATCTAAAAGACATGCTGGATATTTTCTTACAGATCCATATAGTAGTGTTAAATAATTTTTGGGATGATGGTGAGAATACATATGACATCTCAAAGAAACAAAATTTTATTATGCGGGCAGCCCTTATGTGGATGGTAAGTGACTTTTTTTCATATTCAATGTTGTCTGATTGGAGTACTGCAGGATGATTTGAATGTTCATATTGCATGAAAAATTGAGATGCATTTACCCTCAAATTAAGTGGTAAACAGTTATGGTTTGATAATCAACATAAGTTTCTACCTATGAATCATTCATTCCGTAGAAATAAAAATGCATTTCAAAAAAATAAAATATTGATGATAGTTGCACTAGCTGTTCGTTCAAGAGATAAAATTTTGATAGAGATTCAGAGTTTGGGTCTAAAGAATGTGACTGAAAATGATACTATTAGAACTAATAACCAATATGCAATATATTTGGATGGAGGAAATGCAGTACTTTTTGGGATGTGCCCTATTGGAAGTCTAAATTAAAACATCATAACTTGGATGTAATGCATATTAAAAAAATGTGTTTGCCAATATTTTCAACACTATCCTTAATATAGATGAAAAACAAAATACACTTTAAAATCAAGACATTAGTTGAATGATTACTATTGGCATCTTGAATTGAAACTTAACGAGACAACAAAAAAATTCTTTAAAGCTTGTTACATACTTGATAAGAAGGCAAGATAGATATTGTGTGAATGGGTTAAAAATTTCAAATTATCTGATAGATATGTATCAAATATGGGTAGATGTGTGGATATAAAGAATATTAAGTTATTTCGAATGAAAAGTCATGACAATCATGTATTTATGCATAGATTAATACCAATTGCATTCCATGAATTACTTCCCCTAAGTGTTTGGAAGGTTCTTATAGAAGTTAGTTTTTCTTCAAATAGCTAACTGCCACGACAATCAAAATAGATGACATGGTGTGGCTGGAGAATGAAAAACTAGTTATTTTTTGTGAGCTTGAATGGATATACTCACCGAGCTTTTTTGACTCAATGGAGAATTTGTCATTTCATTTGGCATATAAAGCAAGGATAGCAAGGCCAGTACAATATAGGTGGATGTATCCTTTTAACAGGTAAATACATATAAGTCGTTATGTTTTATTATTTCAAACATAAAGTAATATTGTAATTTAATATAATTGAAACCTACTATTTTGGTTGTAGGTATCTTTGTAAATTGAAATTGAATATTAGAAACAAGGAAAAAGTTGAAAGTTCAATTTGCAATACATATTTAGTAGAAGAAGCATCATCTTTTTGTTATTATTATTTTGAGGATCATATTAATACAAAGATTAGAAATGTGCCTCAAAATTATGAAGGTCATGTGTCGGTAAAAGATAATTCTATGGACAAGCTATCTATCTTCAAGTCCCCTAGAAGAGCATTTGGAAGAGCAAAGAAAAGATATATGACAAATGAAGAGTACAAAGCAACCCGGAGCTATGTTTTACCTAATTGTGAAAAGGTTGCACCATATATTGAGTATATATACCCAAAATGGTTGCAAGTTTAATCAGGGTAATTTTTTTCCTTAATAGAAATAATTAAAAATTGATATACATTTTTCTTCATCTATTTATAATTGTGCAGTATTTATTTTGATCAGTTATAAAAATAGGCAACAATAATTTCCAGTAATGAGGTCAATTATATGCTATAACAAATTTTTTGAATTGGTTCAAAAATTATGTGAGAATTATTAAGTTTTAATTATTTGAAAATTTTAATTTATTAGTATTTTTTAGTTGTTAACATCATTTATTTAATTAATGCAACAGGTAAATGATCCTTCAATTGGAAATTCCAATATTTTCATTTAGAATCTAAGTAAAGGCCCATTTAGATATGTGAAAACATATCCTGGGTATTTTGTCAATGGATATAAATTTCACACAATTGGGCATGGTTGTTCTAAAGCAACAATGAATAATGGTGTATGCATTAAAGGCTTAGGTTATAATGCAGATGAGATTGATTAATATGGTCAACTCACAAATGTTATTGAGTTGGAGTATCCTCGAATTGAAAATAATAGGATTGTATTATTAAAGTGCGAGTGGTTTGATCCTACACGAAATGTGAGTACAAAGATTCATTTGGATTATAAGCTAATGGATGTTAACCATAAACACAAATATAATCGATATGAGCTATTTATTATGGTAGTTCAAGCCACTTAAGTATATTATTATCATATCCAAGTTTATCTCGTGATAAGAGTGACTAGTGGATAATTTGCAAAATCAAAGCTCGATCAATTTTTGAAGTACTAACATCTTAAGAAATAAGTACAAACTTAGCTATTTCACCGGCATTCCAAGAAGATGATATAAATAATATTATGCCTGTGCATGTAGATGAAGACCTAGAAAATTTATGTGACTCAAATAGTGGCATAATAGAAATTGAAGATGATCAATTTCTATATGAAGATGAGCTGGAACGTCCATCAGAATTAGATGAAATCAGAAGAATCATTGGATGATGATAGTGATGCTGATAATTTAACATTTATGATTATTTTATAATATTATTGTATCAAAGACTTTTTATATTTTGTTGAAATCTTTTGGTGTGTATTATTCTTAGATGCATGGTTGCTCATCATATCTCTATTATTTGTTTTATGTTTTTATTTTTTGTATAGTAGATGGCACATAAAAGACGTGGTCATTGTGTAGATGGACGTGAATGCAGAAATGAATGAAATTCATCTTGTATTTTACATTATATTGCAAATTTAGTAGCATTAAATACCAACCATATCCAGACTTCAACATCACAATCACCATCTCCATTTCAATCACCATCACCATCATTGACACCTCTACCATCACCTTTATTAGATATAAGCCCACCACTCATTGCCCTATCTACACACACTTTTGATCCATCAGCAATTTCTACACTACCATTTACACTGACAATTCCGCCATTTACAACACCATCGACATCATCAAATACTGTGCCTTCCTCTACATTAAGTGATGGGTTAGTAATTGAGATTGTGGTTGGAAGGTATATAAAATATGTAAATATTACTTGAATAAAAAATTATGATGTTTCTTTTAGTGGGTTTTTATATATATTATTGATTTGCTTATTTTTAATGTTTTGTATTTATTTGTACAGTTTTATTCCATATCACAAGTATTTATCTATAATTATAAAGTCTTTCAAAAAAATGATCGATTCTAAAGCATTTTCATGGAAGAAAGTTTTGGAATCGAAGAGGGATTCTAATTTTAATGACTTTCAGGTAAAAACAATGAAATAAAAGTATTAAAAATTATTTATCTAATTAGTTAACTAATATGTTGGTTATTATTCAATAACTAAATAATAATGTCATTTTTATTAATATCAATTTTTGGTGATTTTTCTATATTTATCTAATTATATATTTAGAATTAGATAGCATTCTGAGAACTAGCTGCAAAACCACATAGGAGAGGCTAGCAAAAATGCACCAACTAATAATGAGGATGAATTTGTATCAGAATTATTTCTGAATGATTTTTGATTTTTTTCAATGTGTAGCTAAACAGGATGAGACTTTTTTGGTGGTATCATTTTTATTTATACTAGTTTTGTTTTATGTTTTTTTGATTAATCTAACTGTGAATCTTTGTAGGACATCTGGTGTGAGACACATGAATAAATTCTGATTCAATGCCTTAAGACTCTGTCATGGTTCTTTCTATGGATGGGTTCAATCTTTAACGATCTCTGCAAGATAAAAAGGAAACTAAACTATTATTAACTTCATTATTTATGAAATATTTTATTTTGTTACTCTCTCTCTCTCTATCTAAATATCATTCCTGACCATCTTTTAGATATTTTTGGAGTTGCATGCCTATCAACTTAGATTTTTGTTTGTTCATATCTATAATTATAATTTTTATATATTTGTGAATGTGTATTGTTTTTATGAAGTGTATATTAAATTATTTACAGCCATGGATGTGTATTCAATGAACTATTTTGTAGGTTGGTTGTCACATATAATGAAGTGATGATGCTAGCTTCGAACCAAAAGAAGAACTCTATGGTACAGAAACTATAGGGTTGATGGACTAACACAATGAATCTAAGCGATCATAATCTTTGGTCCAAGCACATGGAGAAGAGAAGAAATGTTCTAGGAAAGCCATGCGGGAGCAAGGTGCTACAGGGAGTGGTAGGGCAGGGTAGCCCCCTTATCTATTTATTTATTTGTTTGTCAATCTGCCTATCTATCTATTTGTCTATCTGACTTTTTGTCTATCTATCTATCTATCTATCTATTTTTCTATCTATTTGTCCATCTAACTATCTATCTATCTATTTGTCTATATATCTATCTATCTGGCTATCTATCTATCTTTTGTCTATTTGTATATCTGTCTATCTATGTAATAGTCTTTCTATCTATCTTTTTATTCTTCTATATATTTATTTGTCTATCTATATATATATCTATCTATCTATATGTCTATATGCCTATGTGTCTATTTATCTATTAGTCTATCTGGAAATCTTTTTATCTATCTATCTATCTATCTATCGATATGCATATCTATCTAACTGACTATCTGACTATCTATCTATCTGGCTATTTGGCTATCAGTCAATCATCTATCTATCTATCTATCAATATATCAATATATCTATTTGTATTTATATCTATCTATCTAATTTTTTATCTATCTATTTTTCTATCATGCTATTTATCCATCTATCTATCTATTTATCTATCTATCTATATATCTAACTATCAATCAATCTATATATCTATATATATGTCTATCTGTCTATCTATCTATCTAAATCTTTATATATCTATTTATAAATCTATAGATTTATGTATCTACTTGCCGACCTATCTACATGTCTATCTATATATCCATTTGTCTATATGTCTATTTGCCTATCTATCTATCTACGTATCTATTTATCTATCTATCTGTCTATCTGTCTATCTATCTATCTATCTATCTATATGTCTATCTATCTTTTTATTTGTCTATATGTCTATATGTCTATCTATCTATCTATCTGTTTATCCATCTATCTATCTCTCTATCTTTTTATCTATCTATCTATCTGTTTATCTCTCTATCTGACTATCTGTTTATTTGGCTATTTGGCTATCTGCCTATCATTCTATTTATCTATCTATCTACAATACAAGAAAAGCCCAAATAGCCAAAGAAATTTTTCTAGCTATTTGGGCTTATTATGTCTTTAAAATAGAATAATGATGGATTAATGATAGAAATATTTCCTAGCTTAAGTGTTCGTTACAAAATATTAACGAGAACAAAATTTTTCTAGCAAATTTTTTAACTTGGAAATTCCCTAGCTAATTATATTTTTTCTCTTGTTAATTTTAAAATAATTAAGAATAGTAATTAATAATTTTCGACTGAATATGTACAAAAAATTTCCTAGCTAAATTAGCAAGGGGAAAATTCCTAGCTATTTTTATTCCTATGCTATTTCCACAATTTTATTTTTTTAGAAAAAATTTGATTACATATTTTTAAATTTTTATATTAAATTGAATAAAAATATTTACTATAAACCATAATTTATAATTTACAAAAAGTATTACTTAATAAAATTTTCTAATACAATAGTTACATAGTTAAAACAAAAACATTACATAGGTACATATTCATTTAAAACTAAATCATCACTCTCATCATTAGTTGATGCATTTGTGCTAGCCTCTCCTCCTTTGGAACTCTGCTGGAACTCTATGTGCTATCTGTCTTTTAAAGAGCACTTATAGTGACTCCATATAAGGCATATACTTTTGTATTGCATTTGGTACTGCTCATAAAAGTATTTTTAACTTTCTCAACAACATAATCATCAACACTAAAATCACAATTCAAAGCTACAATAATATTAACTAATAAAAGGCATACTCTAAACACAAAACAAAACCAAGCATACATGAAAGAAAATATTACTTAATTTTTAGATGTGCTGGTTGACTAGATCTAGCAGCTAAAGCATCTACAACAAGTTTATCTCCCAATTTCAAGCATTTTATCGATACATTTCATTTATTTTAGGGGCTGCATATACAAAACAATACTTATCATCGAGCATTTTCCAGTCCTTTATCGATGCTTCGTCTACAAATGCAAATAGAGGCTTAGATTTTTTACCGAGAAGATGATGAAATATAGTTATGAAAAATAAAGAGATAAAACCAATCAACAAAATAATAAGCCAGAAAAAAAATGAACCAATATACTTATCAAGAAATTATTTCAAAATGTTACAAACATATCAAAATAAACTATTATAAATATTGAAACATTAAAGATTTATGTAAAGAAAACATAATTTTCTTAGAGCTAGATTTAGCTATTACACACATGATCTTCAATCAAATAAACCTAATATGAAGAATTTGTTATCTGTAAAAACACATCTATCTAAAAATCACAAAAAATATTATGTACTTAGTTATCTTATTTGGCACAAAGAAGCCCATCAGTTCAATTTTATTAGTGTCTCTTACCATGAGCTTTCGACTTAGTTTTAGGTTGCATTAGGACACTTCCTAATTAAATCCTTAGCGATAGCCAATAGCCAGCAAGCATTTTGCACATCCAAATATACAAACTACTCTCCACAAATACCAACACTCAATTTGTGATTAACATCTAAATCCATAGACTGTCTGAGTGGCAAAATACATGGATATCAAGCCTGCATACCTAGTGTGCAACATCAACATCCACACAATGCGAATGCATTATATCACACATGCATGAAGTGTTTATATGAATCAATGCATATAATCAATCCAAGCATACCATGGTGATTCATGATTTTGGTACTTGTAATGATTTACCACGAACATCCATATTAATACTTTGTGCATGAGTAGGATCTTCACCCATTTTTATAATTGTGGTAACAACTTGACTTTACATGATGTCATATAGACACAAATATCTACTTTATAATTTATATAGCAAATGCAATATACGGTAACTCAATTTTATTACTAGAACTAGTAAGCCAAGTCTTATGAGAGAATATATAATAGTTAGGCAAAATATGAAAGACAACGGATAGATAGACATATTAATAGATAGATTCATAGTACTGTATGCCAAAACTGGTATAGACAAATAATGCATTCACAAGATAATGAATAATAATACAAAGATATCTTTGAAGAGTACAATATAAATGACTAGAACTCAAAAGGTTGATACAAATCATTAATATGATGTGAGATTATAATTAATAAATCTTTAAAGTATGGTTGAATTTATCTTGAACTAATGATTATTTTATTAAAAATAAGAGTCATGTTTAGCTTACTGGTGATTTTTATAGATGTGTAATGAAAATGATGAATAATTTCAGAAAAGAAGAAAAAAAAATGATAAAATTAGTTAATATATGACTACTCAAGGATTACTTGTAAGTGAGTTTGTTATTTGAACCTTGAAAACCATAATTTATTTATATACTATATTTTTAAACATATTTTATTTGATTCTCTTTGTTCTTGAAATATTAATACATATGATACAAATAATATGTGAATTGCTTGTTGAGTTTTATCTTCGATTTGGAAGGTTTCTAATGAGATTTTTGAATTTGTATTTCATTAAATAAAAAAGAAAGAAGAATGTATTTGAAATTTTGTGATACTAATAGTTACAACATTGTAGATATTATAATAAGTAATTTTGTTTAATGAATTTATATTTTTTTTTCTATGCATATTAATGTGATTTAATATAATTGGTATGCTTTTTTATGCCATATTGTTTCGAAGCATAGAGGATACGTACATAGTATATATAAATGTGGTAGCTATTGCCAATACTACTGCCGGTGCTGGTGCAGGTGCCGCTACCAGTGCTGATGCCGCTGCCGGTGGTGGTACAGCTGCCTAAGCCACTGTCAATGCCGTTGCCATTGACGCTGTCAGCAGCGGTAGCAGCAACGGTAGTAAAGGCAGCAGCACCGGCAGTAGTGATAGCTATGGTAGGAGCAACAAGGGTGGTGGGAGCGGCAACAACAGTGGGAACAACTACAATGGAAACAAATGCGGTATATACGTACATATATAGTCAGTACATATGTACATATAATACTGTAGTATTTTATGTACATATATAATGAGTATATATGCACTCAGTATATATATATGCATAATACTGAAGTTTATATGTACATATACTGCAATAATATATGTACGAGTGAAATATTAGTATATATGTACATATTTACTGTAGTAATATATATTTATTAAAGCATAGTTTTTTTAAAATTATTTTGATTTGAGCGAGTGGTTTAAATTTTTTACAAATATGGTATCGCATTGTTTCCCATACGAAGCTTGTATAAGTGAAAGAATTTTTCAACTGACATGAAGCACCGTGACTCAGACAGCTTTTTCACAGCAGAAAGTTGGTGATCAGAGGAGCAGAGAGAGAGGAAGCAACGTCAATGCATGGATAGATTATACATTATGGATAGTATATAGATACATTAATTAATAAGTTGTAATATGATTTTGTTATTTTTTTGTTTTTGTTATTTAAAATATTATATTAGAATAAGTTATTAAATGAATTCTTTTTGTTTAATTAAAAATTTTCATTTATAGTTTTTATTTTTATTCAATTTAATATACAAATATTATATTATTTAATTAAATTTTTGTTGAAGCTGAATGACAATCAACTTTAATTTGTGTTTGGTCATGTACATAATAACTATTTTTATAAATCTGTGAATATGTTTGTGAGTATCCGAAATTTTTGGGTAGAGTTTTAGCCTATTATAGATATGTAAAAATCTATTATCAGCAGCAGTAGCAGCGGTAGTAGAAATAGCATTGGTAGTAAATTGCAGCGGTGGCATCGGCGGTGGTGGCAGTGGCAGCGATGGTAGCAGCGAAAGCACCAGAAGCAACGGCAGAGGCGGTAGCGGTATCAGCAGTGGTAGAGGCATTAGTGGCGGCGGCGGCAGCAACGGTAGGTGTGACATGCATCAGGACCATTGTCAGTGGGGGCTGCGGCAACAACCGCTATAGTGGCTAGTGGTGGCAGCGACAGCAGCAGTGGTGGTGGCAGCAGCAGCATCGGCAGCAGCGGTAGTAGTAGAAGCAGCTACGGCAGCAATAGTGGCATTGGCAATGGCAGCGATAGTGGGAGCAGCATCAACAGCAACAAATTTGGTATATACGTACAAATAATGTCAGTATATATGTACATAAAATACTGAGTATATTTGTACTGAGTATATATGTACACATAATACTGTATTTTTTATGTACATATACTGTAGTAATATATGTATGAGTGAAATGCTAGTATATGTTTACATATATACTGCAAGATTATATATTTATCAAAACATAACTTTTTTTTATTTTAATTTGACTGAGTGGTTTAAATTTTTTTCAGATATGAAACCGTATTGTTTCTCATACAAAGCTTGTATAAGTGATGAGATTTTTTACTAGACATTATGTACCGATACTCGGACAGCTTTGTCACAGTATAAATATGGTGATCGGAGGAGCAGAGGGAGAGAAAGCAATGTCAATGAATAGATATATTATACTTTATGCACTGTCGGTAGATACAATGATGAATAAGATGTAATAAAATTTTGTTATTTTTTTTGTTTCAATTATATAAAATATTAAAGTAGAATAAGTTAATAAATGAAGTTATTTTTTGTTTATTATAAATTATTTATAGTTTTATTTTTTATTCAATTGATATAAAAAATATTAAATTATTTAAATAAAATATTTTAAATAAAATTAAATTCTGAAAATAGTTTTGAAATTAAAAAAGCTAGGGTTAAATCCTTTGCTAAATTAGCAAGGGAAAAATACCTTGCTAAATTAGTAAGGGAAAATCCCTTGCTAAATTAGCTAGGGAATTTTCCCTAGCTAATTTAGCAATGGAAATCTTTATTTTAGCAAATGTTTTTTTCGTCGCTAAATTTATTTAGCTAGATAAACAAACATATAGATAGATAGATAGATAGATAGATAATTATAAAGATAGATTGAAAGATAGACAGACAAATACAAAGAGAGAGAGATATATATATATATATATATAGATTGATAAATAGATAGACAACTAGATACACAAACATAGTGATATATAGTTAGATAGATAGATAGGTAGAAGATGGACATACATTCACATAGATAAATAGATAGATAGATACATATATGGATAAATAGACTGACATATAGATATAAAGAGATAGAGTGAGATAGATAGATAGATAAATTGATTGATTAATACAATGATAGATAGATAGGTAGATTGATAGATATACAGGCATATATATATATATATATATATATATATAAATAGACAGATAGATAGACAGGTAGATAGATAGATAGATAGACAGACAGACAAATAGATAGATAAATAAATAGATAATTAAATTGATAATTAGATAGATATATAGAAAGATTGATATAATGAAAGATAGATAGATAGATAGAATGATAATAGAAAGAAAGATTGATTAATTGATATATTGTTAGATAGATAGATATATAGATAGGCAGACAGACAGATAGATATAAATATATATAGACAACTAGATAGACATACAATTACATAGGTAGACAGAATGATATATATATATATATATATATATATATTAGATAGACAACTAGATAGATAGACATATAGACAAATATAAAGACGGATAGATAGGTAGATAAAAAAAAATATAGACAGATATATAGATAGATATAAAAAAATAGATAGATATATAGATAGGTTGATATGTAGATAGGTAGATAGATATATAGGTAGATTTAAGATAGATAACTAGATAAATAGATTGATAGCCAGATAGATAGATAGACATATAGAGAGATAGATTGATTGATTAATAGACATATAATAGATAGATAGATAGATAGAAATAAATAAATAAATATATATATATATATATTATTTATTTATATATATATATATATATAGAGTAGATAGATAGATAGATAAATAGATAGATACATAGATAGATAGTTTGATTGATATTTCAATAGATAGATACATAGTTAGATAAATAGATAGATAGAAAGATAGATATATAGAAAGATGACAACAAAATAAACAGACTAATAGATAGATAGACAAATAGATATATACATAGATAAATAGACATACAGATAGATATATAAATAGCTATATATGATTATAAGTAGATAGATAGATATAGATAGATAGATTCATTGATGAATAGACAGATAGATAGAAATAAATATAGATAAATTGAGAGATAGATAGAAATATATATATATATATATAAGTAGATAGATAAATAGATAGATAGATAGATAAATCATATATATATATATATATATATATAAACAGACAAATAGATAGACAAATAGATAGATAGATAGATAGATATGTAGATAGATAGATAGGTAGATAGATAGGTAGATAGATAGAAAGATAGTCGAAATAAAGAACTAAAGATAGAAAGATAGATAGATAGATAATAGATATAAATAGATAGATAGATAGATAGATATTTAGATATATATATATATATATATATATCGATAGATAAATAGCTAGATAGGCATATATATATATATATAGATAGATAGATAGATAAATAGACAACTAGAAAGATATACATAATGCAAATAAATTGATCGACATATAAAAAGATATATAGATAGATAGATAGTGAGATTGTAGATAATTAGATATATATATATAGGTAGATTTGTATATATATAGATACCTAGATAGCTAGATATATAGATAGCTAGATAGCTAGGTATATAGATAGATATATAGCTAGGTAGATATATAGATAGATAGATATAAAAATAGAAAAAGAGATAGATAGATTGACAGATTGATAGATAACTTGATAGACATACAAATAGATAGATTTATAGACAAATAGACAAAAAAATTGATAGATAGATATATAGATATAAAGATAGATAGATATTTAGATAGTTAGAGAGATAACTATTAGATAGATTGATTGATAAATAGATAGAAAGTTAGATAGATAGATAGGTAGATAATAGATAAATTGATAGATAGATATTAGATTGATAGTTATATAGAATTATAAAAAGTTAGATACATATATAGATAGAAAGATAGATATTAAGATAGATAGATAGATCATTAGAAAGATAGATAGACAAATATATTCATAGATTGATAAATAATTAGATAAATAGACAATTATATAGACAATCATATAGAATAATAGACAGAAAGATAGATACATAGATAGATCTGTAGATAGGTAGATAAATAGATAGGTACATAGATTGACAAATAGATAGATAAAATAGATAAATAGGTAGACATTCAAATAGATCAAAAGTGAGATAGATAAATAAATAGATAGATAGATAGACAAATAGATAGATAGATAGATAGATAGTAGATAGTTAGATACATATATAGATAGACAGATAGATAGATAGATTAAATCTAAATAGATAGATATACAATTAGATAGATAGTAAGATAGAGAGATATATAGATAGATAGTAAGATAGAGAGATATATAGATAGATAGATAGATAGATAGATAGAGAGATATATAGAAACAAAGACAACTAAATAGACTATATATAAATAGATAGACAAATAAACACATAAATATGAAGATAGATAGATAGTTAGTTAGGTATATAGGTTGATAAATATATAGATAGATAGATATTGATAAATAGATATAGATAGATAGATAAATAGATAAGTTTATAGATAGATTGATAGCTAAATAGATAGATATACAGACAGATAGACATATAGATAGATAGATTGATAGACAGACAGACAAATATATATATATATATATATATATATATATATATATAGATACTATATAGATAGATAAAGAGATAGATAGATAGATATTCAAATATATATATATATATATATATATATAGTTAGATGGATAGATATATAAATAATTATATAGATAGAAATATTTATATATAGAAAAAAATAAAGGCACCTCAATAGATAGACATATAGACAGATAGAGAATGACACATAGACATATAGATAGATAGACAATCAAATAGAATGATAGCTAGAAAAATGCTCTCAACTTCTAGAGAGAGAAGCAGTGCATTTTAGAGAGAGAAACTACAATATTTGAGGAAGAAGATGCTGATTTTGAACAAATTTTGTAAGAAATGGATTACTTAGTTAATAAGAAATCCTTTTCGGATTATTTCAGAAAGACCACGTGCACAGTATCAGCTACTTCACAAATTCACGCGAATTCTATAGAGGAACCCTCGATATTGTTCTCTCCCGAAGATATCCAAAAACTCACCGAACCTCACAAACATTCAATTGTGGGCAAATTTTCGCTTGGAAGACCACACGTGGATGATGTTCGTGCATTTTTTGCTACACTGAAGCTAAAAGTATTGATCAAAGTGGGACTCATCAATGATAAACATGTAATGATTCAAGCCTATTCGAAAGAAGATTTTCATAGAATTTGGTTGCGAGGCATTTGGTACATCATGGGTTATCCACTGAGAACGTTCAAATGGACAAGCAATTTCTTGATGAAGGTAGAATCGTCGGTAGCTCCGGTATGGTTTCTGCTCCCTATGCTACTGATGCACTTATTTGAAAAATTTGTTCTTTATCATATTGCTTGTACCACTGGTTCTCCTCTCCTTCTTGATGGTGCCACGGCTACACTGTCCAGACCAAGTGTAGCAAGAATCGGTATTGAAGTTGATATATATAAGCCTATACCCTCGCCCATTTGGATAGGAAGCACGGAGGGTGGAGGATTATGGCAGCAAATTGTTCCAGATAACCTTTCATCTTATTGTTCATGTTGCATGAAACTTGGCCACTGTATTGATGACTGCATGGTAAGAAAAAAAAGGGAAGAGGTTGAACATAAAAGAGAAGAAATTAAAAGGGTAGCAAGTAAGAGAGGAGAGATAGTTAGATATCAGATAAAGCCTCAATCTATATAATATTAATAAAAGTGAAGGGATTTTAAAGCTGATAATTTGATCATTTTCTACTATTATTTCTATGTCCATAGAGTTGTTCCACATAACCCATATCTTACCATTTTGATTTGAAAATGCCTTATGAAGAACTATCTTCGTCTTATAATTCTCTATCTGATTTTTATCTACCATTGGTTCAGCCAATGCAACTATTTTAATTTTATGGATTTTAA
Source organism: Sapria himalayana (assembly GCA_029783825.1). Taxonomy (NCBI): domain Eukaryota; kingdom Viridiplantae; phylum Streptophyta; class Magnoliopsida; order Malpighiales; family Rafflesiaceae; genus Sapria; species Sapria himalayana. The sequence continues at coordinate 35,887 of JAREIK010006178.1, read as the reverse complement.
TTAAATTCCTAATTCTATTAAACGTAGGAGTGTTCGCTACTCCTCTTATATTCCAAAATAGACTATTCATTTTAAGTGTATTTCGTTTGGACTCTTGTTATGCATTTTGACTCGCATTTCATATTTATATATTTTTTCTTATTTCTTAAAGTCTTGCTTGAGCTCAGTGGGGCTTGTTCTATTCACTTTGGAATATATTTCTTTAAACTTCTTTCTAGCTTCCTAATTTCTTCCAAGGCTTTTTCTATGCTTTTTTGTGCAGACCTAATTGAGTGGTTATTCAGCCCTATGTCGTCAAAAGGAGCTTTATGTGCCAACATGGAATCTTCTTTGGTGCTGCTGGACAATGGCCTGCTTTTCACCTCCACTTCTTCTTCCAATAGCAAATCATCTTCTACCCAGTTGAATTGTTCTATGCTTTTGTGTGATAATTTTTCCTCTCTCCTCCCTCTAAGCTCCACCTCCCTCCCTCCTCTTTCTATCATTTCGAACTCCTTAGAAGTTTCCTCTAGCCATTTTCTAATCTCCTCTCTCTTGTCCTTGTTTAGGATTCCCTTCTCTATCCTCCCCTCTTCTCCCTCTAGTTCCCCCCTTTCACTTTTCTTATGTTCCTCTTCTCTAGCTTCTACCCTTCTCACCTCTACTGTTTCTCTCTCCTGCCCCCCCTCTTTTATTCTCTCCTCCCCCTCTATTTTCTTCTCCCTCCTTTACTCCTTTCTTACCCAGGCCATACCCTCTTTTTTCTTTCTATCGGCCACCATGCATTCCTCTTTTAGGTGCCCCATTTTGAGATAGTTTAAGCAGTAAAAGGTAGAGGTGTCAACCGGGCCGGGCCGGGCTAGCCCGGCACGAGGGACGGCACGGTACAGGCGTGCCTGGGAGGAAAAAATCTTGTGCCGGGTCAGGCACGGCTCGTGCCTGACCCGGCACAGTTTGGTGCCCATGGCACAACACACCGGCACGGGTTCATCCAGTGTCCCCCTCGCTTCGCCCCTCTCACAAAAAAGACCGCAGGTTGGGTCTAATTGGACTCGACCCGCGGTCCCCCGAGCCAACCCAATTCCACAACTCCCCCCCCCCCCAACGGGCAAAAAAAAATTAAAAAAAATCTTAAATTTCAGCCGTTGGATCTCGCCTCCAACGGCTAGGGGGCAGAATCCAATGGCCCTCATGATTTTGCCCCCTAAAAAATTAAAAAAAACTAAAAAATGACTTTTTTTAATAAAATATTTTCTTTAATCTATAAATTCCACCCCCCCTTTCTATAACAGTTATGTTTTTCATCAATATTTTTTCTCTCAAATCTCATATTTTCTTTCTCAAAAATCTTTCTCATCTCTCTCGGGACTAGGGATTTCGGCATTCGGCTTGGATTTTCAAGAATATCAACTTGAGTTTTGAATTTTGAGCTTGCCTGTGGTGCACCGTGCACGTAATCGACCTCACTACTTTTACCTGGTAATTTATTTTAAGTTTTTTTTACTTTCACTCTCTAGTTTCTCTCTCTAGACCAAAAATAAAAAATTTTAAAATTAGTCATCTAGTCTCTAAATAACTATTTTGATTAACAAAAATCCTAAAAATGACAAATACTAATGAAACATATTTAAATTTAGAAAATGAAAATATTACACAGATGTCTGAGGCTGCTGAAACTTTGGTTTCTTCAGTCATCTCAACCCAAACTTCTTAAAAACAAAAAACTAGGAGGACTTATGTAGTTTGGACTCATTTTAATATAATAAAACAAAAAAATGTTAGGGGTGAGGAAGAAGAAATGGCAGTGTAAATATTGTATGAGACTTTTAACATGTAAGAGTTTGTCTAGGACTTGGCAGCTTAAGCGGCATGCCGAATTATGCACCAAAAAACATGGTCCATTAGATCTTAAAGAATTTTTCATTCACATGCTTTGATACTACTCTAATATAATGATACTCAATGAATTTGTGCTTATACTAATATATGTCTATCTATGTGTTGAAATTAACAATCCAATGTATCTATAAATAAATATTTATACAAAGATAAACATGTCTATCTATGTGTAATCTCTCTAACTTATTATTTATCTACCTATCTATCTATCAATCTGTCTATCATCTATGTATATATATATCTTTCTATCTATCTTTAATATCTATTTATCTACCTATCTATCTATATATCTATCTGTCTATTTATAATATATCTATATATCTATTTATCCATAGTCAATCTATCCATCTATTTATTTGTCTTTCTATTTGTCTATCTTTCTATTTATATATCTAAATATTTATCTATTTGTATATCTATATGTATATCTTTTTGTCTATGTATTTGACTATCTATCCTTTTTCTATCTATATGTCTATTTGTTTATCTATCTATCTTTCTATATGTCTTTCTATCTTTCTATTTATGTATATATTTTTTATCTATCTGTTTATCTATTTGTCTATCTATCTGTCTATTTGTTTATCTATTTTGTCTATCTTTATATCTATCAATCAATCAATCTATCTGTCTATTTATTTATCTATCTATCTTTCTGTCTATCTATTTATCTGTCTATATGATAGTCTATCTTTTTTTCTATCGGTCTACTATGTATCTAATTGTCTATATATCTAACTATCTATCTATAAGTCTATTTATTTATCTGTAGATCTTCTATATATCTATTTTTCTATCTATATGTATATCCATATATCTATCAACTTGTCTATTTGTCAATCTATTGGTCTATATATATATATATATATATCTGGATATCTATATATCTATGAATCTATCTATCTATCCATTTATCTATCTATTTTTCTATTTATCTGTTTATCAATCAATCTATCTATCTATCTATTTTTCTATCTCTCTATCTATATGTTGTTCGATCTATATATCTATCTATCTAACAATCTATCAATCAAGTTGTCTATCTATCTTTCATTCTATTCGTCTAGCTATTTATCTATAAATATATCTCTTTAGCTCTCTATCTATCTAATAGTCTATATATCATTCTAACTTTCTATCTAACTATATTTCTAACTATCTATCTATCTATATGTATGTCTATCTATCTTTCGATCTATCTAACTATCTATCTAGCTTTCTTTCTTTCTTTCTATGTGTTTATTTATATGTCTATCATTCTATATATATATTTGTCTACCGATCTATCTATCTTTCAATCTATCTATTTGCCTAACTATCAATTAATATTTATATCTATCTATCTTTCTGTATATCTATCTATCAAACTATCTGTCTATCTATCTGTCTATCTATCTATCAATCAATATATGTATCTATATATCTAAATCTATCTTACAATCTATTTTCTATCTAACTATCTGTCAATCTATCTGTCCATCTATCTATCAACCTATCTAACTATTTATATAACTATATGCCTATCTATTTGTCTCCTATCTGTCTATTTGTCTAACTATATATTTATTTATTTGTCAATGTAAATGCCTTTCTATATGTCTATATATCTGAATATCTATCTATTTATCTATCTTTCTATCAATATGTGTATCAATCTATCTGTCTATCTATCAGACTATCTATCCATCTATATATCCATCGATCTATAAGTATATCTTTATGTCTATCTATTCTTCTATCTTTCTATATATATATATATATCTGTTTGTCTATCTTTCTGTCTATCGATCTATATAAATATATGTGTGTGTGTCTATCTATGTGTCTAACTATCTATTTATCTATCTATATATCAATATGTCTATCTATCTATCTATCTGTGAATAAATCTGTCTATCTATCAATTTATCTATTTATCTATCTATTTGTCTCTCTACCTTTCTATCTAACTAAATTTTTAACTATCTATCTATATCACTATCTTTCAATCAAACTATTAGTGTATCTATTTATCTATATGTCTGTTTATATGTCTATCTATATTTCTATCTATCAATCATTCTATATGTATATCTATCTGTCGATCAATCTATCTATTTATCTACATGTCTATTTAACTATATATCTATCTATCTGATATCTCTCTATTTATCTCTCTAGCTATATTTCTATCTATCTTATATATCTATATCTATATATCTATATGTCTATCTATCTATCAATTAATATATCTAACTATTTATCTAACTACCTACCTACCTATCTATATGTCTATCTATATATTTATTTTTATATCTTTTTGTCTGTCTGTCTGTCTATCTATTTGTCAATTTAGATATTTATCTATCTATTTATCTGTATATTTATAGGTCTACTTATTTATCAATCTATCTAACTGTCTATATATTTATTTATTTATCTATTTGCCTATCTATCTCTCTATATATCTATTTATATATCTATCTATCTATTTCTTTATTTATCTATCTATGTCTTTGTCTATCTATCTATCTATCTATTTCTTTATTTATCTATCTATGTCTATGTCTATCTATCTATCTATCTATCTTTCTGTCTATCTATGTATCTTTCTATCAAACTATCTATCTATCAATATATATATCTATCTAATACCTAACTATTTATTTGTCTATCTATCTATATATCCATCTTACTCTAGATCTATTTATATCATTTTTTATTTATCTATCTATATATTTGTCTAACTATCTGTCTATCTATATATTTGTCTATACATATATATATATCAATCAATCAATCTTTCTTTCTAGAAGTCTTTCTATCTATCTATTTATCTATGTATCTATTTGTCAATCTATTTATCAATCTATTTGTTAAACAATATATCTATCGATCATTATATCTATATATCTTTCACCCTATATATCAATCTATCTATTTGTGTATAAAGCTATCTATCTGTCTACCTATCTGTCTATCTATCTTTCTTTCTTTCTATATGTCTATCTATTTTTAGATCTATTTTTTTATCTATCTTCCTTTATGTCTATCTGTTTATCTATATATCTCGTTATCTATAAATGTATCTATTATCTATGTGTCAATCTATTTGTATTTCTATCTTTTAATTATGTGTCTATTTATCTGTCTATCTATCTATCTATCTATTTGTTTATCTATATATTTATCTATCTATTATCTACATATGTATCTATCTATCTATCTACACACACACACACACACACATATATATATATATATATATCTATCTATCTTTCTATCCATGTATCTGTCTAACTAACTATCTATCTTTCATTCATTTCTATCTTTCTATCTATCTATCTATCTATCTATCTTTCTATTTATCTTCTATCAATTTTTCTATCAAATGATCTATATATTTGTCTATGTATTGATATATAAGACTATCTATCTATCTATTTATCTATCTATCTATCTTTTTATCTATATGTATATCTATTTTTCTATCTATTTATCAATCCATCAATCAATCTTTCTGTCTATCAATCTATCTATCAATTTTTCTTTCAATTTTACTATCAAATTGTCTATCCATCTATATATCATTCTATCAATCTAATTATCTATTTGTCTATTAATCTATCTATCAATCTAAAATCTATCTTTTACTATATCTATTTGTCTATCTGTCTATTATTCTATCTATGTGTCTATTTATATGTCTATCTATCTATTTTCTATCCATCTATCTATCTATCCGTCTATCTATCTATTATTTTATATGTTTTTCTATAGATCTATGTATATGTGTGTCTATCAATCTATCTAATTATCTATCTATCTATCTTTCAATCTATCTGTCTATCTATCTATTTCACTATTTGACTATCTATTTATCTATCTTCCTATCTATATATCTATATATTTATCTATATGTTTGTCTCTCTATTTATCTATTTATCTATATATATATCTATTTGTCCATCAATTTGTCAATCAATCTCTTTATCTATATGCCCATCTATCTTTCTAAGAATCTATCTCTATATCTTTCTATCTATTTATATCTCTATCTATCTAACTATTTATATATCTATTTATGTAAATGTCAATCTATCTTTATATCTATATGTCTTTTTTAGTCTATCTATCTTTCTATCTTTATATATGTCTATCTATCTTTCTATCTATTTATCTATCTATCAGTTTATCTATCTGTCTATCAATCTATATATCTATCTGTCTATATATTTATTTATTTGTATATCTATTTATTTATCTATCAATGTATATATCTATATCTATCTATCTATCTATTAGTTTAGCTATCTGTCTATCTATCTATCTATTTATCTATTTGTCTATCTATATGTCTAAATATATTCTATCTATATGTATAGCTATCTGTCAATCTTTCTATTTATTTATCTATTTATCTATCTATTCATCTATCTATATATTTGTATCTCTATATATCTATCTACATGTGTAGTTATCTATCTATCTATTTTTCTATCTATATGTTTATATTAATTATATTTATATCTCAATTTATATACCTATCTATTTATATGTTGCCAATATATCTCTCTTTCTATCTATATATCTATTTGTCTATATATTTGTCTATCTATCTATCTATTTCTCTAGCTGTCTCTCTATATATCTATATATGTCTAACTATATGTCTATTATATTTCATTCTTCATTCTATATATCTATTCTTTATCTATCTATCTATGTGTCTATCTTTTGTCTATTTATCATTCTATATATTTGTCAATATATTTGTCTATCTAAATGTGTATATATATTTTTTTATAACTATCGATCTATCTATGTGTCTATTAATATTTCTATCAATCTATACATCTATATATCAATATGTCTATCCATTTGTCTATCTATTTATCTATCTATATATTTGTGTATCCATTAGCATCACTAATTACATAAATATTTGTCTATCTATCTATCTATCTATGTATTTATTTATCTATCTGTATGAGTATCTTTGTGTATATCTTTCTATCTATATATCTATCTATCTTTTATTTTTCTATCTATTTGTCTACTAATTTGACTATCTATATGTGTATCTATCTATTTAACTATCTATATATCTATTTTTCTTTCTATCTATCTATTTATCTATTTATCTATCAAACTAACTAACTATCTATCTATATGACCACAAATTTGTTTATCCATCTGTCTATCTATTTGTTTATATATCTTTCTATCTATGTATCTATCTGTCTATATAACTACCTAAATATTTCTCTATATATCTATCTATCTATTTAATTATTTATCTATCTATATATCTAACTATTTGTCTATCTATCTATCTATCTATCGGTCTATCTATCTATCTATTTGTCTCTCTATGTACATATCTTTATATTTATATGTCTATTTATTTGTGTAACAATTTGTCTATCAATTTGTCTATCAATTTGTCTATCAATTTGTCTATATATCTATCTGTCTATCTATTTATCAATCTATTTATCTATATGTCTAATTCTCTATCTTTCTACTTATCTATCAATCTATTTATCTATCTATCTTTCTTTCTATCTAACTATATTTCTATATATATAACTATCAATCTCTATATCCATCTATTTATCTATCTTTCTAACTATCTATCTATTGGTCTGTCTATCAACAAGTCTATCTATTTGTTTAACTATTTGTCTAACTATATGTCTATTTATCTATCTATTTGTCAATCTATCTATATATAGATATGCCTATCTATCTCTCTATAAATCTATATATCAATCTATTTATCTATCTATCTATATGTCATTTTATCGATATACATATCTGACTGTCGATTTGTCTATTTGTATGTCTATTTATCTATTTATCTATTTATCTATTTATCTATCTATTTGTCTATATATCTCTTTATCTATCTATCTATTTATCAATCTATCGATGTTTCTATATTTCTATCTATCTATCTATTTATCAATCTATCTAGATGTCTATCTTTCTATCTATTTATTTTTCTATCTATCTATATATCTATTTATATATCTGTCTATCTATCTATTTGTATATCTATATGTTTATCTCTATCTATCTATCTATATATCAATCTATTTGTCTATCTATCTATCTATTTGTCTCTATCTGTCGGTCTTTCCCTATGTCTATCTATTTATCTATCTTCTATCTTCTATCTATCTATCTATCTATATATTTATCTGTCTGTCTATCTATCTATCTATCTGTCTGTCTATCTATATGTCTGTCCATCTATCTATCATTCTAGCTGTCTATCTATCTATTTATCATTATATCTCACTATTTATCTATTTATCTATCTTTCTATCCATCCATCCATCTATCTATATATCTTTCTATCTATCACTCTATCTATTTGTCTATATTATTGTCTATTTATTTGTCTATATTATTGTCTATCTATCTATATATCTATCTATTTGTTTATTTATCTATCTATCTATATGTTTGTCTTCTATATATCTATCTATCTGTATATCTATTTATCTGTCTATCTAGCTATCGATATATATCTTACTAATTATCTTTCTATCTATTTGTCTATCTATCTAATTATCTATTTGTCAAATAATATATCTTCCTTTTAATCTTTCTATCTATCTATAAGTATATCTATCTATCTATCTATCTATTTGTCTATCTATTTGCCTATCATTCTATCTATCTATGTATTTGTCTATCTATATGTCAATATATCTTTTTATCTATTTATGTTTCTAATTATCTATTTTTCTATTTATCTATCAGTCTATTTATCTATCTATCGATCTATCTATCTGTCTTTCTATCAATTTGTTTATATATCTTTCTATCTATCTTTCTTTCTATCAATTTGTTTATATATCTATCTATCTATCTGTATATATATGTGTCTATCTTTTTCTCTAACAACAAGAAAAATCACAAACAACAACTAGGTAAAATTCCCTAGCTAAATGGGGGTTTTCTTTCGCTAAACAAAATAAAACAACTAAGTAATGATAAAATCTTTCCCAATCTAAAGAATTTGTCTTTAAAAATTAACGAAGAAAATATTTCCTGGCTGAAAAATTTTAGTGACAAAAAATTTCTTAGCTAAAATAGTGATTTTTATAGTTAAATTAGCAAGGGAAAATCCCTAGCTAAATTAGCAAATGAAAATTCCCTAGCTTGATTAGCAAGGGAAAAATCCCTACATATTTTCATTCTAAAACTATTTTCAAAATTTTATATTTTTTTCCAAAAATTTAAATAAATAATTTAAATATTTTATATTAAATTGAATAAAAATAGAAACTATGAATGATACTTTATAATTAACACAAAATATAATCATTTAATAAATTATTCTGATACAATATTTTACATAATTAAAATAAAAACATAACAAAATTTTATTACATCTTATTCATCAATGTATCTACTGACAGTGCATAAAGTATAATCTATCTGTGCATTGACGTTGCTCTCTCTCTCATCTCCTCCAATCACCATCTTTCTACTACGACAAAGTTGTGAGAGTCATCGTGCGTCATGTCTCGTAAAAAATCCCTTCACTTATACAAGCTTCATATGGGGAACAATGTAGTATCATAACAATATGAAATTTAAACCTGTCAATAAAATCAAAATAAAAAATTAAATAATGTTATGTTTTGATAAATATATAAAACTACAATATATATATACATATATACTATAATGTATATAAACATATACTAGCATTTCACTAGTTACATATATTACTACATTATATGTACATATAAACTGCAGTATTATATGTACATATACTGAATATATATGTACATATATACTGAGTATGTATGTATGTATATACCATATTTGCTACTACTACTGCTACTGCCACTGATAATAAAAGTGGGGTGGGCGATGATGCTTGACTGATGAACTTCTTTGTCAACCACTCATTTTAAGATTGAGCAAGTTTTTGATAACGCATCGAGCTGCTTCTCACAAAATAGGACCTGATATTCCACACGGCACTTGTGGACTATAAAAATTCAGGTAATATTACATTTTTCCATCCGATTGAAAAATAGTTTTGTGAAATCTTATAAAAGTACATGATACTGCATGAGCATTATAATCAACAACATCATCCTAAGACATAGTACAATTAGAATCAATCTTTGTAAGAACCTATAGTAAGAAAATATATTTCCTCATACATATGCTTTGTACCATGTGATAATTATATATCTACACAATTACTAAAATATTTAAGACCAATCTCTATCTGCCTTGCTGGCCTAGACCAGAAATATCTCCATGCGACGGCCTTTGTGAAGGTTTAATATTCATGTCTTTTATGACATACATCAGTAAGTAATGCACGATGATGACCAGACCAGCCCGAGCAATTATATATTAAAACATGTGTGTGTGTGTGTGAGTAAATGAGTGTGTATGTATGACAATATATACATGTCTGCACATAAATATATGCACCCACTAATGTGTATACTCGGTATATACGTACGTATATACACGGTATATACATACTTATATACTAGTATATAAGTACGTATATACCAAGTGTATACGTATGTATATACTACAAAATATATGTATGTATATACCGAGTATATACGTGCATATATACTTAGTATATACGAACATATATACTCGGTATATACGTACATATATATGGCCGTATATACGTACATATATACTATAGTATTATATGTATATATATATAATCATAGAGCCATAGATGACACACACACATGTCCTTTCATGCAAATACACATACGATCAAAGATAACAGAAGGAATTAATCTAGGGCTTAAAATACACACATATATGTCTCTCAAGCATGGTCAGCATCTTCTAGTTCTTTGTCCTTTGGTACTCCACGGAGATAGAGAACATCATTACACCTGCACATGGAGCATAACATACTACATTTGCAAACTAATAAAGAACACAACACTTTTGCAAACTAATAAAGAACACAACACTATGTCACTAATAAACAAATAGACTAGCGCATGCAACACCAACTGCCATTTACTAGAAATTTCACACAACAAGATTATCATGAGCTTATTTTAAATTACCAAATCAAGAATTCTCCAAGATTTCCAGTGAACTGACCATCAACATATTCTTCTATGTTGCCCAGCTTCACGCATCAGTCCATGGTTAATTATAGGAAAGTCAGTAAGTGCCAAACAAAATGGAACACTACAAGAAAAAGTACATTTAGCTAGGGACAATTTCCTAACTAAATGGGCATTTTTCGTCGCTAAACGAGATATAGCAATGAATTACCCAAGGATAGGTTCCATATCTAAAGTGTTTCTTGCTAAAATTTGCAATGGAAAGTGTCCCTAGATAAAAAGTTAGCAACGAAAAAATTCCTTGCTAAAAAAACACAAATTCCCTTACTAAATTAGCTAGCTAAATAAAATTTTCCATCACTAAATGAAAATAACAACGGATGATTTCCAAGCTAAAGTATTGGTTGATAAATTTTAGCGATGGAAATAGCCACTAGCTAAATAAATTTAGTGACAGAAAATCAGTCACTAATTTTAAGAGTTCCCCAGCTAAATTAGCAAGGGAATTTTCCCTTTCTAATTTAGCAGGGGATATTTCCCTAGCTATTTTAATTTCAAAAATAATTCCATAATTTAATATATTTGAAAATTTTTTAATTAAATAAGTTAATATTTTTATATAAAATTGAATTATAATTGAAACTATAAATAATTTATAATAAACAAAAAATAAATTCATTAAATATCTTATTTTAATTAATATTTTACATAATTAAAAAAAAATTAGCACATTTTATTACATCTTATTCATCAATGTATCTACAAACAGTGCATAAAGTATAATATATCCAATCATTGACATTGCTTTCTCTCCCTCCACTCCTCTGATCATCATTTTTCTACTACGACAAAGCTGTCCGAGTCACAACACATAATGTCTAGTGAAAATCTTATCACTTATAAAAGCTTTGTATGATGAACAATGCGGTATCATATGTATAAGAAATATAAACCACTCAGTCAAATTAAAAAAAATTATGTTTTGATACATATATAATCCTATAGTTTATATGTAAATATATACTAGCATTTCACTCGTACATATATTACTGCAGTATATGTATATAAAAATAGTAGTATTATGTGTACATATAAACTGAGTACAAATATACTCAGTATATATGTACATAAAATACTATAGTATTATATGTACGTATATATTGAGTTTATTCATACGTATATATCTCATTTGATGATGTTGTGTTGCTCTCGCTGTTGGTCCTGCCAATGCTATTATTGTCGCTGTCGCTACCAATACCACTGTTGCTGTCACCGCTGCATCTACTGATGTCGATGCCACCAATGCCGCTGCTACCGTTGCTGGCAGCTACATTGGTTGCCCCCCATGTCACCGCTGCATTGGCTGACACCGCTGCCGCTGCTACCTGTGCTACCGTTGGATGTCGCAGTTTCCGTTGCCGCCACTACTGTTGCTTCTACCACTGCCACTACTGCCTCTACCGCCGCTCCCACTACTGCTACTCCCACTAATACTGTCGTCGCTACTTCCACTGTTGCATCTCCCGCTACTGTCGCCGCCACCATTGCCGTCGCTGCCACTTTTGCTGTCATGACTGCCACCACTATCACTACTACTGTTGCTATTGATAATAAGTTTTTACATACCTATAATAGGCTAAAACTCTACCCAAGAATTTTGAAGACACACAAACATTTTCACAGATATATAAAAACAGTTATTATACACACGAACAAACAAAATTAAAGTTGTTTGTTATACAACTAAAAATAAAATAAAAATAAATAATTTAATATTTTTATATTAAATTTAATAAAAATAGAAACTATAAATGAAAATTTTAAATTAAACAAAACGAATTCATTTAATAACTTATTCTAATATAATATTTAAATAACTAGAAAAAATAATAAAAATTATATTACATCTTATTAATCAAAGATTTTACCAACTGTGCATAAAGTAATCAATCAAAGCATCGACGTTGCATTCTCTCCCTCTACTCCTCCGATCACCAACTTTCTGCTACGAAAAGCTGTCCGAGTCACGGTGCATCATGTCAGTTGAAAAATATTTTCACTTATACAAGCTTCGTATAGGAAACAATACGGTATGACATATGTATAAAATTTAAACCACTAAATCAAATCAAATAAATTAAAAAAAACTATGTTTTGATAAATATATATTACTATAGCAAAAATGTACATATATACTAGTATTTCACTCGTACATATATTACTATAGTATTTGTACATATAAATTGCAGTATTATGGGTACATATATACCGAGTACATATATACTCGGTATATATGTACATAAAATAATATAGAATTATATGTACATATATATTGACTATATATGTACGCATATACCACATTTTTTGGCATTCTTGCTACTCCCACTGTCGCTGCCACCCCTGCTGCTGCTGTCGTTGCTGCTGTGGCTGCTGCCGGAGCTTCCACCACTGCCAGTGCAGCTGCCTCTGACTTCGCTTCCGCTGCTGCCACTGCTGGCATTGTTGCCGCAGCAGCTGCTGCAGCCATTGATGCCTCCACTATCGCTGCCTCTACTGCCTCCGTTGCAGCTACCTCCGCTATCGCTGCTGCCGATGACGTAGCTACCACTGCCGCCGCTATTGTTGCCGATGCCACCACTACCACTTCTGGCACCATGACCGCCACTACCATCACCACTATTGTTGTCGCTGCTACAGCTATTGATAATAGGCTTTTACATACCTATAATATGCTAAAACACTACCTAAAAAATTTGAAGAAATACAAACATATTCACAGATATATAAAAACAATTATTATAGACATGAACAAATACAAATTAAATTTGATTGTCATATAGTTTCAACAAAAATTTAATTAAATAATTTAATATTTTTAAATTAAATTTAATAAAAATAGAAACTATAAATGAATTTTTTAAATTAAACAAAGAAAAAATTCATTTAATAACTTATTCTAACACAATATTTTAAATAACTAAAACAAAAAAATAACAAAAAATATATTACACCTTATTAATCAATGTATCTACTAACTGTGCATAATGTATAATCTATAAATACATTGACATTGCTTTCTCTCCCTCTACTCCTCCGATCACCAACTTTCCGCTGTGAAAATACTATCCGAGTTATGGTGCATATTGTTTGTTGAAATATGTCTTCACTTATACAAGCTTCGTAAATGAAACAATGCAGTACAATATCAGTATGAAATTTAAACCACCAAATCAAATCAAAATAAATAAAAAAATGTTATTTTGATAAATATATATTACTATAGTAAATATGTACATATATACTAGTATTTCACTCGCACATATATTACTAGAATATATGTACATATAAACTATAGTATTATGTGTACATATATCCTGAGTACATATATATACTCAGTATGTAGTACATAAAATACAGTAGTATTACATGTATATATATACTGAATATATACGTATGTATATACCGCATTTGTTGTCGTTGCTGCTACTCTTGCTGCCACTACCACTCCCACCGCTACTATCATTGCCACTGCCACTACTGATGCTCTCGTGCTGGTGCTGCCGCTACTGCTGTAGTGGTTGCTGGTCCTCTCGCCACTGCTCCCAGCCGCCACCATTGCCACTGCCACCACCACCACTGCCGCTACTGCCTTTACCACCCCCACCACCACCGCTACTGATGTCATCGCCGCATCTGCCACTGTGGCCACTGCCACCGCTGCTACCACTACTCCCACTACTCTAGCTGATGTCTCCTTACCACCGCTACCACCAGTGCCGCTGCTGCCATTGCTGAAAATAGGCTTTTACATACCTATAATAAGCTAAAACTCTACCCAAAAAATTAAGATACACAAAAATATATTCACATATATATATAAACAAATATTATAGACATGAACAAACACAAATTAAAGTTGATTGTCATACAGCTTTAACAAAAATCCCAAAGATCTCCAGCAATTATGTTTAGAGAAAAAGAGAGTGCAAATATAAAATATTTTAGGAATAATAAAGATAACATAAGCTAGCCATCCTTTTGATAAAATTGGAATCAGTAAATATGGGACCCACGCATTAGAATGACCGTGGCAATGTATGAATGCTCTAAATAAGAATTTTTTCATGTGTCTCGGATAATGTATCCTACAAAGATTCATAATTAGGTTAATGGGAAAAGCAAAGAACTAAACTAGAATAAAAAAAATTGTAACTTACAAAAAAATATTATAATTATTTGCTACAGATAGACAAAAATAAATAATAGTTCAGAAATAATTCTTATAAGAAATTATCTTCATAATTTGTAGGGAATGCTAGCCTCTCCTGCGAAGTTTTGCAGCTGGATCTCGGAATTCTATCTGTTGTGCCAATGCCACTATCTGAACTCCATATAGGACATCTATTGTTACATTACAATATTAATTCTTTTTATCTCATCGTTCATTTCTTTAATTTCTTGCATTTCTTCCATCAAATTAGTATACAGCTCATCCTTCTGTACTATAATTTCATATATTTCTTCCTTTATATGAGATATCTGCTCATCCTTCTATTCTTAAATTTCATATATTTTTTCCTTCAAATGAGATATCTGATCATCATTCTTTTTTATTTTGGTCTCCATAACTACAATACGTTCATTTGTTTCCATTGCTTATTGTTCGACCAACTCATCCACCATTGCTGAGACAGATGAATTCGAAGCACGACTGCTACATGAAATGGCCACTCCCTTCCAGTTGATTCCATACACTCACTTACTTCTCAAGAACTTCTATGGTCTCCAAATAAATAGGATCATAGTCACTTGGTTAAAGATCCATAGAACCTTCAACTTGTTGATGAGCAGCTATCACACGTTCCTCCATTAGGTCCTGAGATAAAAAAGAAAAAAAAAACTATTCTAGATATACAAAAATAAAAAATATATATTTAATTCCAAATAATTTTCAAAGTGTACTGTAATATTATAAAATTTTGTTAATATAACAAGTTCTTACAGCAATCATCTGAAACTTGTTGTCAACAAACTGACCATCCACTTTCTTCACGTGCATCTTCCTAAAAATCTCATAAAATTTTGGATCTTGACCAAATTCTCCAGCCTTGAATATGTTTTTTTTAAGTCATTAAAAAACAGATGATCAAAAAATTTAACAAAATTAAAAAAACCATGCAGAGGTATGATTTATTGGACTATTAGGACAACCACTAAATATATAAATGTTTAAAATTTTAAAATTGTACCAAATCTCGAGGGTGCTCAATGCACGACTTTGACCCTCCTGCGTGTCGCAGATTCTTGTATCTTGTGCAGCTACCTCACTTCGCCAATTTTTGATGGCAATATCTAATTTTTCTTCACATCAAGTTCCTGCCAATACTTAAGTCACTGGGGCCAGTCATCATCGGATATAAAATTAGGCCTTTCTTTCATATTCTTCAATTTATAAATAAAATGAGAATACCATTGAGCAGTTTTGATCTTTCATAATGACTTTATCTTTCCATCAAATTTGGGTGTCCATGCGCATTGATTCTATATATAGAAAAATCACAAAAGATTTTTTATTAACAACAAGAACGTAATTATTTACAGCTTGAATAATAACCAACATAATAGTTAAGTAATTTTATAATTAATTTTCAATGCTTTTGTATTGTTATTTTTACCTGAAAGTCATTAAAATAAGACTCCTTTGTCGATTCAGAAACTCTAATCCAGGAGAATGCTTTGGAATTAGCCATTTTCTTGAAAGACTTTGTAATTATAGTCGAACACTTATGAGATGGAATAAAACTGTACAAATTCATAATTAACATTGAAAACAAGAAAATCATAAAAATATAAAAAAACTACTAACAGATACATCAAAATTTTTCTTTCAAGTCATTTTTACATATTTCTTTTACCTCTCATCTACGATCTCAATTTCTAACTTTGCATTGACTATAGAGGAAGGCACAATATTTGATGATGTCGTTGGTTTTATAAATGGGGAAACAATCGGTGTAAAATGTGGTGTAGAAGATAGAGATGGAACAAAAGTGTGTGTAGGAAGCACAATGGGTGGTGGGCTTACATCTGCTAAAGGTGATAATAGAGGTCTCAATGATGGTGATGGTGATAGAATTGAAGATGGTGATAGACGTTAAATTTTGGATATGGCAGCAATGAGATGGTACTGATTCTACAACATAATGTAGCATACTAGATGAATTTGGTTCATTTCTGTGTCCATGTTCACCTCGACCATGGCCATGTCCTTTAGGTGTCATCTACTGTACAAAATAAACATAGAACAAACAATAAAGATATGATGAACAAGCATGCATTTGAGAATAAAACAACCAATAGATTTCAACAATTATAATAATTATTTTATAGTTTAATATTATAATAAAATTATAATAATTTAATTATTGGTATCACTGTCCTCCTCCAAATGATCTTCTGATATTTCATCTAATTCTGATTGAAGTTCTAATTCATCTTCAGATATAAATAGATCATCTTCTATTTCTATTATGTCACCATTTGAGTCACATAAATTTTCTAGATCTTCGTCTATATTCACATGCTCAATATTATTTATGTCATCTTTCTGGAATGCCGGTGCAATATCTAAGTCTGCACTTCATTGTTGCGATATTGGTACTTCAAATTTTAATTGTGCTTTGATTTTGCAAATCACCCACCAGTCACTCTTATCACGAGATAAACTCGGATATGTACAATAATATACTTAAGCAGCTTGAACTGCCATAATAAATGGCTCATATTGATTATATATACATTTATGGTTAACATCCACTAGCTTATAATCCGAATGAATCTTTGTGCCCATATTTCATGTAGGATCAAACCACTTGCACTTAAATAATACAATCCTATTATTTTTGAGTCCAGGATACTCCAACTCAATAAATTCTTTGAGTTGATCATTATAATCAATCTCATTTGCACTATATCCTATTCATTTAATGCATACACTACTATTCATATTATTTTAGAAGAACCATTTTCGATTGTGTGAAATTTATATCCATAAACAAAATACCCATGATAAGATGTCACATATCTAAACGGACATTTACTTAGATTCTAAATAAAAATATTTGAATCTCTATTTGAAGGATTAATTGCATGTGACAAATTAAAAAATTGATATTAACAAATAAAAGATAATAATAAATTAAATAATTCGAATTTTTAAGACTTAATAATTCTCACATAATTTTTGAACCAAATCACAAATTTATTTTCTAGCATATAATTGACATCATTGCTAGAAATTGCTGGTTGTCTATATTTTAATTGCTCAACATAAATACTGCACAAATATAAAATGAGAGAGAAAAATGTATATCAATTTTTAATAATTCCTATTAAAAATAAAATTAAACTATGATTTAACTTGCAACCATTTTGTGTATACATACTCAAAGTATGGTACAACATTCTTACAATTAAGTAAAACATAGCTAAGGGTTGCTTTGTACTCTTTATCTGTCATACATCTTTTCATTGTTCTTCCAGAGTGCTTGAAGATAGATAGTTTATTCACAGAATCATCTTCTACCATCACATTACCTTCATCATTCCGATGCACATTTCTATTCTTTGTATTGCAAATTAAACTTCAACTTTTACCTTGTTTCTAACATTCAATTTCAACTTACGAAGATACCTACAACCACAATGTTTAGTTTCAAATATATTAAATTACAATATTACATTATGCAAAAATAATAAAACATAGCAAATTATATGTATTTACCTCTCAAAAGGATACATCCACCTGTATTGCAGTGGTCATGCTATCCTTGCTTCAAATGCCAAATGGACCGGAAAATGCTCGATTGAGTCAAAAAAACATAGTGGGAATATCCATTCAAGCTTACAAATAATAAGTGGAATGTCATTTTCTAGCTTCACCATATCATCTATTTTGATTGTGGTTGCAGTTAGCTGTTTTAAAAACAAACAAAGTTCT
Source organism: Sapria himalayana (assembly GCA_029783825.1). NCBI lineage: Eukaryota > Viridiplantae > Streptophyta > Magnoliopsida > Malpighiales > Rafflesiaceae > Sapria > Sapria himalayana. Next base: position 16,942 of record JAREIK010006178.1, on the reverse strand, counting down.
GTAAGGACCTTCCAAACACTTAGGGGAAGTAATTCACAGAATACAATTGGTATTAATCTTTGCATAAATACATGACAGTCATGACTTTTCATTCCAAATAATTTAAGTGTGTAGCAAGCATTAGGGAATTTTCTTGTTTCCTCATTTAGTTTCAATTTAGGAAGCCGATAGTAATCATTCAACTCTTGTCTTGATTTTAAAGTATCTTTTGTTTTTCTATCTACATTAAGGATAGTATTGAAAACATTGTCGAAAACAATTTTTTCAATATGCTTTAAATCTAAGTTATGACGAATTAAATTGGTCTTCCAATAGGGCAAGTCCCAAAATATACTATGTTTCCTCCAACCAAATAATTTGCCTATTGGTCCATTACTTCCATTAGCTTCCTTTTCAGTTACCTTCTTCAAACCCAAACTATAAATCTCTTCATAATATCACCTCCTGAACGAATTCTTGGTGCAACTGTCATCACTATTTTATTTTTTCGAAATGCAGTTCTATTTCTTTTAAATGGATTATTCATACGTAGAAACTTACTATGGTTATCATAGCATGACTGTTTACCACAAATTTGAGTGTAAATCCATCAAGATTTTTAATGCAATATGGGTATGTGAATCGTCCTGCAGTACTCCAGCCAGACAACATTGAATATGAAAGAAAGTCACTTACCATCCACATAAGAGGTGCCCTTATAATGAAATTTTGCTTATTGGAGATATCATAAGTATTCATGCCAACATTCCATAAAATAATTTAACTATGCAATGAGAGGCTGTAAGAAAACATCTAACATGTATTTCAGAATTTTTGGCCGTGGAAACAAATATTAACAAAAATATATATTGCTTTCTTCATACACAACCACGGAGACAAGTTATAAGGCGTCATTATCACTGGCAATGTTGAACACTATTGTCTAGATTGCTGAAATGGCTGAAATCTATCAGTGTAGAGATCCAATGTCACATTTTGAATTTCTGCTGCAAAATCATGATGTATATAATTAAATGCTTCAGAGCAGATGAATCTGATAAATGATGCATTGCCCCTTCTTCAACCTCATGCTCATAATGCCACATCATATCATTTGTCTTAGCATTTGATGCATATAGTCTATGTAATCAAGGAATTAATGGAAAATAATACATCTTCTAAAAGACAACCTTCGATTTTTGTCGTGTATCTACAACATGAGGTACCTTCCTAAATCGAAGATGATCACAAAACATACACATAATTAAATCACTATCACCACCCCAATATAATATGCATCCATTTAAACAACAATCAATTTTTTCAACATATAGACTCATTCTTTCTAGTAACTTATTAGTGTTGTAAAAGTTGTTAGTGATCAATTATTATCAGGAACAATCTCTTTTACCAGTTCTATTACCTGATCAAATAATTTCTCAGACATATGATTTTCTGACTTAATGCTCATTAGTCAAGCCACAAGTTATAATTATGAATGTGTTTTACAACCAGGCCACAACTCTTTATCTACAGCTTTAAGTATTTCAAAATTTCTCAGCTTCAGGATTAGGTGGTTCATCCATGTAATCCATATTGAAGTCAGCACCAGTAGCTTCCATGATCATTCTATGGTATGCGTTAGATGATTCTTCAGCACAAGCAAACAATTCAATACCATTATTTTGGTCAATATTCAGAGCCATTGTACTTTCTGCATGATAAATCCAAACAAAATAATTTGGTACAAAGTCATGTTTAGCCAAATTATATCTTATAGTGTTTGCATCAAGAAAAGAGATATTCTGATACTTTCGATGACTACATGGATACTTAATTTTTTCTCCATCCATCAATCTCGATTGAGTACATGCAAAATTGATGAAAGTTTCAAGCCCACTCAAAAAATATTTATTCATAAATCCATTAATATCCCTTCTATACATCCACTGATGATTTGAGCTCATTTTGCCTTGTTTTATTTACAAAAAATAATGTACAATCATTATTTTGAATAAAACATTCTATTACTTCAAAATATACAAAAAATTAAATAAAATTTCTTATAGATGAATTTTTAAAAATTAAATATTTTGAATATTGAGGCAATGCATTTGTAGAATCTACATTAATAGATAAAGCAATTTTCTACACGATAAAGATTAATAAATATCATAGTTATACTAAATAAAGGGTGCAAAATGCGATAATGCACAAGAAAGAAAATCAAACAAGAAAGACATTTTATGTTTGAAGGAGAAGAGGGAGAGAGAGAGAGAGAGAGATAAGGTGGGGAGAGAGAGGGGCAGAGAAATGGGGAGACAGGGAGAGAGAGAGGGAGAGAAAGAAGGAGGGAGAGAGAGTGGGAGAGAAATGATGAAAGGGAGAGAGGTGAAGAGAGGGGGGGAGAGAGGTGAAGAGAGAGGGGGAGAGAGGTGGAGAGGGGGTAGAGAGGGAAAGAGAGAGGGAGAGAGAGAGAGAAAGAGAAATAGAGAGGGGTGGAAAGAGAGAGAACAAGCAAGAAAGAAGAGCGATAAAAAAATTAACAATAGAGAGAGTGTGACATATAAAGAAAAAGAGGAAGTGAATGAGATACAGAATTATAGAGGGAAAGAGAGACACATAGAGAGTGCAATGTTAGAATGAAGAATTATATAAAAGAAAATAGATGTTCTTCAGTACAAACCTATCAAATATTAGATTTTTTGTTATACATAAGTTCAAATTTGAGCTTGAGGACCAAGGGTGATTGTGAGCATGAATAGTTAATCTTGCGTTGATGCACAAGAAAATAAAAGCTTGTATTAATATCAATCATGAAAGCATAAAATCTATGAATATCTCGTGTATACAAAAAATTATATCAAACAAGAAAACTTGATTACTACTTCATACAAATTTTCTTTTTACCACTCATTATCATCATCATTGATATCTTATCTCAACACTATTGTGAACAAATGTTACTCTAACCATAAGAACATGAGTTCAATCAACAGCAATACTAAATATACATTATCGGGATGCTTTTCAAATCACCTATCATGATGTTCGAGTAGATGTCTTATATGCACTTCATTGCCATTATTATAGCTCATCCAGCTTTTCTACACAACTTCCCAGTTTCAATGCATATAGTTTGTCACTAATGTAATCTGATTCACCTTGATAAGATGGGTCTATGCCCTATGCAAACAACCAAATCAAATTAAAAACAAAAAAAAACAAAAAAGCAAAAACTTTCATAGCTTAATGTTATGCTAAGCCTTTTACGAGCTCATAAAGAAATCAAAATCTCACCTTTTGCTTGTTTATGAGGTCGTAGAGCATCTTATCCGGCTCATAAAATTCAGATTCAGCAACATTCACCCCTATGGGTCACATATGGCATTGATGTAGTTGGAATCGAGGTCTAAGCCATGTGAGCAATGATTTCAATAACACACAGTGGGAGTGCGATTGTTTTGATAACATACAGTGAGCATGCAAAGATTTGCATAGCACACAATGTGTGGGTAATCATTTTAGCAAGTGCACAGTGTATGCACTCCTTCTAGGGGTTTACATCTATTTCCGACACACTCCCCCTAGAGTTTATCTTTCCCTCGGGTCACTTTTGATACCATGTAAAACATAAAATTACACAACATAAAATAAATATAATACACTTGATGAATAACCTCATAAAAACAATGCTTTTATATAACATGTTATTTTTATTAGGGCAACTCACAGGATGTATAACCTCTATAGCACTCTCGAAGTGTACTTGTGTGTGCCAGGCATGCCTCAATGTGTTAGACATGATAATTCTTCCTCCAAAAAGCTATCAATAGAATAACATATCAATTGATAAAGTAGAGAACATGGCACCTAGCAAAACATTAGCAATATCACAAACATCGTGCTCATAAATTAGATAGTTATATATAGTATATATACACATATAATACTATAGTGTATATGTACATATACTGAGTATATACGTACATATATACTATAGTATATAAACATATACACTGCAGTATATATGGATGTCTTATAGATATAGAACATCAGGTATAGATATAGATATAGAATAGTAGGTAAAGTATTATCCCATTTATACTACAAAATGAAGGCACAAAAGATCACCATCAACATTAATATGAAATGTGAATATTATTTAAATTTTTGAAAATATATCTAAAAACTCTAAGAGGAAGACCTAGAAGACAAGCCACAAACCATGCTTGGTGCATCAAAGTTTGAACCCCGTCTCCCTACAACCAAAACTCTTTCCCAGTCCCAAGGCCTATAAGGTGGTTGCTATGCCTCGCCACTCCCAGTAGCACCATGCTTCCGTGCAGCTTTCCTAGAAAGTTTCTTCTCCTCTCCATGTGCTTGCACTAATGATTTTGATTGCTTAGCTTCAAATAGTATAATTTTTACAATGATTCAACTTAATCTTTGAATATTAAAATAAAAATTAAAGAATAAATTAATGGAATGAGGTTTCAATGCTTTACAATAATATTGTTGTAAAGCATATGATAAAATATTATTCTAATTGTATTCCAATGATTTACTATAATATTTAAATAAGCATTTGATAATCTTGTAACAACTTTCATTTATTAGTAATAAAGTTTCATAATACTCAAAATTCAATTAGAATAAAAAAAACAAAGTGTTTTGATGCATTCTGAAGATATAAAATTGTATTCCACATATATTGATGATTTATATTTAATTTTATTTATTACAATTTTTTTTAAAATGTATCAAATTTTTTAATATGAATAAATGGTTTAAATTAAAATTCAATGAAGTTCAATGATGCTTGATATGTTTGTTAATATTCATGTCTCAGTTTTTTTTCAATGAATTTTAATGAGCTTGGTAATTAATCGATATTTTATAACATTATTCCTCATGTGTTCAATAAAATATATATACTACACACAAAAAACAATATATATAAATATTATATTTATATATAAAACCTATATATATATATATATATATATATATATATATATATATATATATATTATTAACATCAATTAAATGTATGTATATATATATATATTTACACATCAAAAACCAAAAGCTCGATACACTCATTCTTGAGATAAATGTGAGCCTCCTTGGAGGTTGCAAGTTCAATCTCTACAAGCTACAAAAAAATTGTCAAGATAAGAAATCATGCCTCATTTAGTTATATTAAATTATATAGAGTTTTATATAGTTATACAAATATATATATAAAGTTATACACATATAGGTAAACATAATGTTGTATGTTGTTATACATGTAATTATAAATATAGTTAGATGTGGTTAAACATATAGTTACACATATAGTTATACTTGTATTTATACATGTAGGTATATATATTTTTTCATATGATTTTATATATTTATACATATAGTTATGTATAGGTATATATATGGTAAAATACATTTTTATATACTAATATATAAATAAATATATTAAATATATGTTGTTAATTATATATTTAAATAGAGTTATGTATAATATTTTTAGAGATATAAATATAGTCAAGGACAATTATTTATAATTATATGTTCTTATACTTATAGTATCTATAGTTAAAAATAAAGTTATATATAGTTAAACATATAGTTATATATAGATATAATCATACAAGTAGTTATAAGTAGTTATACATAAATATATACATAGTTATAAACAAATATATAGATTTATATATATGTATATATATAAATATGTGTATACATAGTTACAAATATAGTTATATTTAATTATATAGACTGTTACATAGTAATATAAATATTTATATATAGTTATACACATGTAGTTAAACATAATATTGTATGTTGTTATACATATAACTACTTATATAGTTATACTTAAATTTATACATGTAGGTATATATATTTTTTCATATAATTTTATACATGTATACATATAGTTATATATAGGTATAGATATGGTAAAATACATTAATATATATTAATATAAAAATGTATATTAAATATATGTTGTTAATTATATTTTTAAATATAGTTATGTATAATGTTTTTATAGTTATAAATGTAGTCAAAGAAAATTATTTATAGTTGTATGTTTTTATACCTATAGTATATATATTTAAAAATAGAGTTATATCTATTTAAACATAAAGTTATATATAGATATATTAATACAAGTAGTTATAAGTAGTTATACATAAATGTATACAAAGTCATAAACAAATATATAAATTTACATATGTGTGTGTGTTTATATATATATATATATGTATGTGTATACATAATTACAAATAAAGTTATATTTAATTATATAGAGTGTTACATAGTAATACAATTATTTATATATAGTTATACACATGTAGTTAAACATAATGTTGTATGTTGTTATACATGTAATTATAAATATAATTGCATGTGATTATAGATATAGGTACACATATAGTTATACTTATATGTATTCATGTAAGTAGATATATTTTTTCATATAATTTTATATATGTATACATATAGTTATCTATAAGTATAGATATGGTAACATACATTTTTATATACTAATATATAAAAATGTATATTAAATATATGTTGTTAATTATATTTTTAAATATAGTTATGTATAATGTTTTTATAGTTTTACATGTAGTCAATTACAATTATTTATAGTTATATGTTTTTATACCTATAATATATGCAGTTAAAAAATAGAGTTATATATAGTTAAACATATAAATATATAAAGATATATTCATACAAGTAGTTATAAGTAGTTATACATAAATGTATACAAAGTTATAAACAAATATATAGATTTACATATATGTATATGTATATGTATATGTATACATAATTACTGATATAGTTATATTTAATTATATAGAGTGTTACATAGTTATAAAAATATTTATATATAGTTATACACATATAATTAAACATAATGTTGTATGTTGTTATACATGTAATTATAAATATAGTTATAAGTGGTTATACATATAGTTACACAAATAGTTATGCTTATATTATTACATGTAGGTATATATATTTTTTCATGTAATTTTATATATTTATACATATAGTTATGTATAGGTATAGATAATGTAAAATACATTTGTATATACTAATATATAAATAAATATATTAAATATATGTTCTTAATTATATATTTAAATATAGTTATGTATAATATTTTTATAAATATAGATATAGTCAAGGACAATTATTTATAATTATATGTTCTTATACTTATAGTATCTATAGTTAAAAATAGAGTTATATATAGTTAAACATATAGTTATATATAAATATAATCATACAAGTAGTTATAAGTAGTTATACATAAATATATACAAAGTTATAAACAAATATATAGATTTACATATATGTATATGTATATGTATACATAGTTACTGATTTAGTTATATTTAATTATATAGAGTGTCACATAGTTATAAAAATATTATATATAGTTATACACATATAATTAAACATAATGTTGTATGTTGTTATACATGTAATTATAAATATAGTTATAAGTGGTTATACATATAGTTACACATATAGTTATACTTATATTTATACATGTAGGTATATATATTTTTTCATGTAATTTTATATATTTATACATATAGTTATGTATAGGTATATATATAGTAAAATACATTTATATATACTAATATATAAAAATGTATATTAAATATATGTTGTTAATTATATATTTAAATATAGTTATGTATTATATATTTATAGTTATACATATAGTTAAACACAATTATTTATAGTTATATGTTCTTATACCTTTGGGATCCAATGGCAAAAAGACATAAACAAAAAACAAACAAGTTCGACTTACAACAAATCAGAGCAAAGTAAATGCGGTCTTGTATTTCAGGCATGTAGTATATAAAAATTAATATAATTCGAATCCCCCTAGAAATAGATGATGCCATCCACATAACAGAACAAAACTCAAGCAAAATAGGCAAAAATTAAATCCACATCCAGTTATGTCAATAAAGTTTGTCTCATCCTACTAAAATTGTTTTTGACTTGCTGGTAATGTAATTGGAAAGATAATCAAGACCCTCGTAGATGCCCTCGCCAGAGGTAGCACAGGTGCTCTGAATGTGCTAATGGTGTTGGTGAAGAGAGTGAAGTCCTAGTTTGTCACTAATTTCAGTTGCATTCATCGCATTGGTAAGATCTTGTTTATTGGCAAACACCAGCAAAACTGCATCTTGAAGCTTTTCCTCATTTAGCATCCTATGCAACTCATCTCTGGCTTCAACAACTCGATCTTTATCATTGCTGTCCACCACAAATATGAGGCCTTGGGTATTTGGAAGTAATTCCTCCAGAAATGGTGAATCTTGTCTTGACCCCAACATTCCACATAGTGAAATTGATGTTTTTGTATTCAATAGTCTCTACATTGAATACAATTGTAGGAATTGTGGTGACAATTCCACCAAGCTTCAACTTATAATATAATGAATGGTTGTCTTACCGGCAGCATCAGGATCTTCCATCAAAATCCTCATCTCCTTGCTGGCAAATAACCTGTGAACAGCTTTGTGAATGTCAATCCCAAAATTTCCACTAAATCTCAATTCCTTTGTCGTATGGTGGTAATGGGATCTGATGAGAGAAATAAATAGAATCGATAGACCTCATAGATAGTCACCAGAGATGGAGGTCAACCTTTATATGTTCTTATAACTATAGTATATATATTTCAAAATAGAGTTATATATAGTTAAACATATAGTTATATATAGATATTTTCATACATGTAGGTATAAGTAGTTATACATAAATGTATATAATGTTATAAATAATTATATAGATTTTATTATATGAATACGTATATGTATAGATAGTTACAAATATAGTTATATTTAATTACATATAGTATTACATAGTTATACAAATATTTATATATAGTTATACACATATAGTTATAAATGTGTATGTAGTTAAAGATATAGTTATATATAACATTTTTATAGTTATACATATAATAAAATACAATTATATATAGTTATATATTTATATACATATAGTATATTTTGTTATAAATATAATTATATAGAATTATACATATAGTTATAAATAATTATATAGTTAAAAAATAGATATGTATATTTATAAATATAGTTATAAAAATAATTTACATAATTATAAATATAGTTATAAATACTTTTATATATAATGGCATATGATTATATAATTATACAAGTGTTTAGATATAATATTTGTGTTTAAAATATTTTTATAAATGTTACATAAATATAATTTTATATATATTTAAACTTTTATAAATATTATATAGTATATATTTCACATATATATTAACAGTATAAATATTATATATTTATATAAAAATTAATATGTTATATAAATATTTACAAAAATGTATAACCATTATATATGTTATATAATTGTTATATAAAAAATTATATAAATGGATAGTTTTATGTAAATACTGTATAGATATTAATAAACATTAATACATATGTATAAATATTTATATAATACATTATATGTTTATATAAACATATCTATGTTTATATATAATTTAATACGTTTATATATATTAAAGTATAGACATTTATATATAATATCATACATTATATAAATGTATAAAAGTTTATATATAATGTTATCTGTTTATAATATTTTTGGAGACAACAAAAATATAACCTATAAGCATTAAGTTTGTTTTTTCTTACGTTACAAAAGTAGAAAACACTAAGCATATTTTTTTTTCTTAAGTTACAAAAGCATAAAAAAATATGCAAATATTTAAAATTTGAAATCAGTAAAACCCAAAAAAATAAAACAGTAAAACACCAAAGTTTACACTAACCATTTATTGTTTCTTTAATGGTGTAGAGTCAAGATAATATAAGTGAAATAAAAATAGAAGAAAAAAAGAAGAAAAATTCTTGGAAAATAAAAAAAAACAAACCTAAATATTATATAAAAACTAAACTTCTTTAGTTGTAATCAAATTGAGATAGACAGAGATATGTATATAGCATTTTTAAGGAGAAGAACAATGACAATATTATCTGGTAACAATAAGAAGTAGATTTAGAAAATTAGATCGAAGAATATATAGATTCTGGTATTCTGGAAGAAGAAAAGATCAACATGGGTTGCTAGTAATTCCCAGAGAAATGACAAATCAAAATCCCGAAAAGAAGATGGACAAAGGATGGCTGACACATATGCGAAAGAAAAACTTGATCAAGATCAAATAAAAATTGAAGAGTGGATCAAGGGAAAATGTTGGACATTCTGGGTTGTAAACATCATTGAGATTATCGAGCTTAGGTCCTTCATTACAAAGATGAGGACCGTGATGACCTAGGGATGTCATGTCATTCCCAGATGATGATACAATGATGCTAATTGATGAGTACCAAGTTCAATTTGATCTTCTTCTTCAACTCAAAGTGAGGAAACTGTAGGTTGAAACAAGGAACAAGTGGAAAAGGCAGGTGGAAATAATACTTCAACAGATAAATCTTATAAAGAGGATGAAAATTTCAACCAAGAATGAAGAGATTGGTGTAGCAATTGATTTGAATAGTTAGCTGGAGAAAAAGTTGAAAACATTGTTTGCATAAACACAAGTATGGAAGGACATCACACTGAAAAATGAAGCCATGGCTAAGACCATGAGGAGCTACCTCGAACAATCTACAACAGCAACAATACGGAACATTGTGGGTACTAAAGCTCAACCATCTTTCCATGGCACTCATGATCAGAATCAAGAATAATGTAGAAATTACAATAAAGAAACTTGTTATACATTGATTCTACCTTGTAAACATTTGTATTTCTGTTAGTCTTGTTCTCTAAGTCTTACATTGTGCCCCATCTATCACTCCCACAAGATTGGTAGTGTGAGAATATCCAAATCCAATATTTAGCCATAAAAAAAAAGAGAAGAGGTAGATTTTGTAGTTTGCTCTCGTAGTCCGTTTCGTTTCTCCTCTCTTTTTTGTTGAAACTTAAAAGATAGAACAAAGTTTAAGTGCTTAATGCCTTAGCATTTTTTTTTCACGGAACTATAAATAAAAAATTAGATGTAAATATATAGAAAATAAAAAGACAAAAATATAAAAGTAAACTAAAATTATAAAAATTAAATAATTTAAAAAAAAAGAAATAGACTTTTATTTAAAATTAAATGATATTATTTCTTAAGTAAATAAAATAATATTATATAATAATAGTGTATTTAATATATATATATATTATGGTTTAAAATTTTTAAGAATTCAAATTATTTTTTATTAATATAATATTATATAATTATAAAGACAAAAAATTTGAATCTTTTAGTCATTATAAATTTGAATCTTTGAAGTATTAATTTAATAACCACACTAAGATATTTATATTTTAAATCATCAATTTTTTTTGATTTAATTAAATCATATATGTAATAATCTTTAAATACCAATTTATTTTCTTTTAAATTTTATTAAAAATTTGAAATTTTTTTATGAATCAAAATATTCAAATGTTTTCATCATTATTTTTTTAAAAGATTCTATCCTCATAAATATATTTTATGATTATAGGAATAATATTAATATTTATATGTTTATTTGTTAATTCATAAATTTTTATAAATTTTTTTTTAATCAAATAATAATTTATTATAGTTTTTTATTAGTAATAATTTTTATTTATGTTTATTTATTTATCTATCTATTTGTCTATCTATCTATCTATCTATCTATCTTTTTATCTTTTTGTTTATCTATCTATCTATATGGCTATCTATCAATTTAACTAACTATCTATATATCTATTTATCAATCAATCTAACTATTTATCTATTTATCTACCTATCTAACTATCAAACAATCTATCTATCAATCTATATATCTATATATTAATCTATCTATGTGTCTATCTATCTGTCTATCTATCTATCTAACTATTTGTTTATCTATCTATGTTTCTATCTTTCTATTAATTGATTTATCTATCTCTCTATCAATCTTTTTTTCTATCTATTTGCTTATCTATTTGTCTATCTAATTCGTTATCTATCTATCTATCTTTTTTCTATCTTTGTATCTAACTATCTATCTGACTATTTATGTATATATCTTTCAATCGAATAAATCTATCTATCTATTTATCCATCTATCTATCTTTTTATTTATGTATATATCTCCCTATCAATCTGTCTATCTATCTTTCTGTCTATCATTCTAATATTCTTTTAAACTATCTATTTATATATCTGCCTATCTATATGCCTATCTATTAGTCTATCTATCTGGTAATCTATCTATCTATTTTTCTATCTATTTGTATGCCTATCTCTCTATCTATTTATATATCTGTCTAAATATCTATCTATCTTTTTATGTACCTATCTATTTATCTATATACCTATCAATATATCTATCTTTATGTCTATCTCTCTATCAAACTTTTTGTCATTCTATTTATCTATCTATATATTTCTAACTTTTTGTCTATCTATCTGTCTAACTCTCTGTCAATCTTTTTTTGTATCAATTTATCTATCTAGATATTGATTTTTTCATCTATCAATCTATCAATCTATCTATCTATTAGTTTATCTATCTGTCTATCTATATATCTATATATCTATATATCTATATATCTATATATCTATATATCTATATATCTATATATCAATCTATCTAACTATCTATCTCTCTATCTAAATGTCTTTCAATCAAACTATCTAATTTTCTATATATTAGTCTATTTATTTTTCTAACTATCTCTCTATCTATATATCTTTCTATTTGTCTATATATCTGTATATCTATCTGGCTATCTAAAAGTCTATCTTTATGTCTATCGATTAGTATATCTATGTGTCTATCTATTATTCGATCTATATGTCTATCTATGTTTATCTATGTGACTATCTAAGTATGTATATATCTATCTATCTATCTATATATTAATCCATCTATATATGTATCTTTCCTTCGATATATTTTTATATCTCTCTATCAATCTTTTGTCTATATATATATATATCAATATATGTGCCTATCTATCTATCTATTTGAGATAAATATATCTATCTATATGACTATCTACATGCATATCTATCTGTCTATATATCTGTCTATTTATTTGTCTATATATCTTTCTAAATATCTTTGTATCTATCCATCTATATAACTATCTATCTTTCTGTCTATCTATCTTTTTATCTATCTATCTATTTATGTAGCTCTCTATATGTCTATCTATCTATCTATTTATCTTTTTAACTATCAATTTTTATATCTATCTATCTATCTTTCTTTCTTTCTATCTGTCTATCTATCTATCTATATATCTATTTATTTATTTATTTGTCTATTTATCTATCTACCTATCTATCAATTTAGCTATATGTTTATGTATCTATCTATATTTTCTTATGTATTTATCTATCTATCTATTTATTTATCTATCTATCTATCTATATATTTGTCTATCTATCTATTTACCTATCTATATGGTTCTCTATCTGTCTCTCTCTCACTCTATCAATCTATATAATAATTTGTGTTCAATTTGTGTATCAATCTATCCAATACTCTATCTGTCAATATGTTTTTCAATTTGTCTATAAATCTATCTAATAATATCTTTATTGAATCTTTGTAACAATCTGTATATTAATCTATCATTCTATCGATCAAAATGTCTATCTATCTATCTATATGTCTATCTATCTGTCTCTATATCTCTATCTATAAATGTATTAATCAATCTATCTATTTATCTATCTACCTATCTATGTGTCGATCTCTCTCTATTTATTAGTTTTCTATCTAGATTCTATGTATCTATCTATCTATTAATCTATCTATCAATCTGTCTATCTATCAATTTATCAATCTATCTATCTATCTATCTACTACCTTTCTATATATATATATATATCCATTTATCTATCTATATATGTATATGTCGACCATATTGTCTATCAATCTATGTATAAATCTAAATATCTATTTATCTATCAATTTGTCTATCATTCTTTCTATCATTCTATATATCTATCTACCTGTATATCTATCTATCTATCTATCTGTCAATATATCTATCTTTCTATCTTTTAATTTTTCTATCTATCATTCTTTCTATAATTCTATCAATCTATCGATCATTATGTCTATAAATTTGTATATCAAACTATATATCATTATATTTGACTTTCTATCTAACTGTCTAATTTTCTATTTGTTGGTTTGTATATTAGATTGTCTATCTATTTGTATGATTGTATATCAATCTATTTGTCTGCCTATCAATATATCAGCTTGCTTGCCTAACTATCTACCTACCTTATGGGCTGATTATTTGTCTAACTAACTAACTATCTAAATGTCTATTTTTATATTTGTCTATCTATCTATCTATCTATCTGTTTGTCATTCTATCTATAATTCTATCTATCTTTCTAACTATCTATCTTTCTAACTAAATATCTATCTATCTATCTAATTATTTATTGATCTATATTTCTGTCTATTTATTTATCTATCTATATATCTATCTATCTACCTATATATCTTATCTATCTATCTATCTATCAATTTGTCTATATATATATATATCTTTCTATCTATCTGTAGATATGTCTATCTATTTGTCTATTTGTTTACCAATCTATGTATCTATATATTTGTGTGTGTGTGTGTATATATATATATCTAATTATCTATCAATTTATATGTCTATATATATATATATATATATATATATATATATATATTTGTATTTCTATCTATGTATCTTTCTATGTATCAATATATCTATGTATATATCTATATTTCTTTCTTTCTATATACGTGTCTATCTACTGTCTATCTATTTATTTGTGTGTATAAATATATATATATATATATATATATCTATTTATCTATATTTCTTTCTATTACCTATCTATTTATCTATCTGTGTATATATTTGTATGTCTACATATATATCTATATATCTACTTGTCTATCTAACTCTATATATATATATATATATATATTTGTCTATCTATCTATTTATCTATATGTTTATGTGTTTGTCTATTTATCTATTTATCTATCAATCTATATATTTTTCTATCTATATGTCAATATATCTATCTATTTTTTTATCTATGTATATATATATATTTATTTATTTATTTATCTATCTATATGTCTATCTATTTATATGTATATCTATCTATTTGTATATATGTCTACTTATATATGTATCCATCTATCTATAAAATGATCTATTTATCCATCTATCTGTATATCTATATGTTTATCTATCTATCTATATATCTATTTATCTATATGACATTCTATCTATCTATCTATATGTCTATTTATTTATCTATCTATCTCTATATATAGTTGTCTATTTATCTATTTATTTATCAATTTATATATCATTCATCTAGTCTATCAATCTGTTTATCAATATATCTATCTATCTATCTATCTATTTATAAATTGATCTTTCTATCAATATGTCTATCTATGTATCAATTTATCTGTATATATATATATATATATATCTATCTATTTGTCTATCTATCTATCTATCTATCTATGTTTCTATCTATCTATCTATCTATCAATTTATCTATCTATTTATCTACATGTCTATCTATATGTATATCTATTTGGCTCTTTATCTGTCTATCTATGCATCTATCTATATAATTATTAATATATCTATCTATATATCTATTTGGATATCAAATCATATATATACAGATATATATCTATATATCTATCAATGAATCTATATATATGACTATTTTTCTATCTATCTATTTATCTATCTATATTTTTGTCTATTTATCTGTCTGTCTATCTATTTATCTATATATTTGTCTATCTATATCTCTCTCTATCTATCTATTTATATGTCTATCTATCTAACTATTTATCTATATGTCTATCTATTTGTCTATCAATCTATCTTTCTTTCTATATGTTTATCTATGTGTCTATCCATTTACCTTTCTATATCTTTATCTATATAACTTTCTAACTATTTGTCTATCTATTTGTCTATCTATATGTTTATCTATCTATCCATCTATCTTTATATATATTTATCTATTTTTCTATCTTTTTATCTTTATATATGCATATCTATGTGTCTATCTATCAATCTATCTATCTGACTATCTATCTATATTCTGCATATCTATCTTTCTATCTTTCTATCTATTTGACTATCTATCTATCTATCTCTTTATTTATTTATCTATATATCTATCTATTTATCTATCTATCTATCTTTTTATATCCATGTTTATCTATCTGTCTATATATATATATATATATCTATATATCTATATATCTACCTAACTATCTATCTATCTATCTATTTATCTTCTATCAAACTATTTGTCTAATTATCTATTTTTCTATCTATCTATATATCTTTCGATCTTTCTAAATGCCTTAATATCTCTCTATCTAACTGTTTATCTATCTATATATCCAAATATCTATCTAATAATATGTTGAACTGTCTATCTATATATCTTCATATCTATCTATCAATCTATCGATCAATCTTTCTATTTCTATATCTATCTTTCTATCTATTTGTCTGTATATCTGTTGTCTTTATATTATATATATATATATATATATATTATATATATATATATATAGTTTTGTTATATATCTATCTATTGTATATCTATATTTCTATCTATCTATCTATCTTACTATGTATGAATATATATATATATATATATATATATATATATATATATCTTTATCTATCTATGTATCTCTATGTCTATCTATGTGTATATCTATCATTTAATATATCTATCTATGTCTTTCTTTATGTCTACCTAATTATCTATCTATTTAACTATCTAATTATCTATATATCTATCTTTCTAACAATCGATCTATCTATCTATCTATATATCTATCTATCTCTC